>WNWK01041509.1:0-16415 GCA_009830355.1 Cherax destructor | reverse complement strand
CATAAGGAATGATGTAAAATAGACAAAGCCCCTTTTAGCCCCCCAAAATTACATTTACAAAAGCATTTAAAAAATAAACTTACAAAAAAGGGTGATTTTGGGGGACCATGAAGTGGGGGTACCACTGTGTATATCTGTGGGGGAAGGAAGGGGGGGTGGGGGTGGGTCCTCAAAAGGGGGTTGGAGGGAAGGGGAAAGGGGGTTTTTTGGGGGGGTTTGGGACTTCCAGCAAATGTGCATGAGCGTGTTGGGGATAGGAGGGGAATGGCGAGCTTTTGGGAGTGTGAGCAGGGTAATATTTAGTGAAGGGATTCGGGGAAAACCCGGGTTAGCCGGACTTGAGTCCTGGAAATGGGAAGTACAATGGCTGCACTTTAAAGGAGGGGTTTGGGATATTGGCATTTGGCAGGGACTTATTCTCAGCTGTTGTATCTGAGCGCCTCTGCAAAGACAATGATTATGTATGAGTGAGGTAAAAGTGTTGAATGATGATGAAAGTACAGTGGACCCCGAGTTACGATCATAATTCATTCCAGAAGGCTGCTCAAGTGCCATTACCGAACGAATTTTCTCCTTTAATTAAGAAATAATGTCAAGTAGGTTAGTCCATTTCAGCCCCCCAAAAAATACACTTACAAAAGCACTTACAATATTACACTTACATACTTGTACGATTTCCGAGGTGAACGTAACTAGGGGTCCACTGTATTTTCTTTTGCAAATTTTTCTTTCTTTTTGGGTCACCCTGCCTCGGTGGGAGACGACCGACTTGTTGAAAAAAAAAAATACATAAGAAAGAGAGAGAGGATAATGTTAAAGTGATAATCAACATTTACCCTCACTGAACTATTTATTAAATCTGAAACACCATTTTTGAATCTCAGCAATGAGGGCACAAATTATTTTGACCAGTATATTGTGTATTGTATCTGAAAGTAGTACTGACATGGTGCATATTGACCAGAGAGAGCTCTAGCAATGCCCAGTGCTACTATACAGCTGACCTTGGAGTCATCCAGTGACTGGTGCCACGTAGTGGAGAGGTTTAACCGAGATCAGCAGCAGAGTGATGGTCACAAAGAAGGCTGGGCGGTGACTCTTACATCCCACGGTTCTGTTTGGTTAAGATATTTTTTTCCCACTGGTTCTAGCAGATAAAAAATTGTTCTTTGCTCTATCAGTACTACGTAGTTTCTTTTCAAAAACGTTCTCTGAATTTCTAGTACTGGTCAAAGTCAGTATTGGTTTAGCTAAGAACCTGTTTTGGGTTCTTCCAGTATTAATTGGTTGTGATGTGTACACTCCCAGTACTGGTACTAATTTGATAAAGAGGGTCTTCACACTCAAGGTGCTGGTAGGATTAAAAGGTCTATATGATAACAGTACTAACTGACCAAGAAGGTGTTTACTCTTCCAGTACTAACTGACCAACAAGATCTTTACTCTTCCAGTAATGACTTACCAATAAGATCTTTACTCTTCCAGTAATGACTTACCAATAAGATCTTTACTCTTCCAGTAATGACTGACTGGATTAATTTTGTCCAAGATATCACAAGCGTGTTTTCTAATTTACAGAGGTGAGTGAGAGAGAATGTAGGGAGACAAAGTGACGCTTCTCATCATATTTCTGACTATCATTAATGATAGCTTGCGTTAATATATTCCAGGCCTGATGCATGTATATATACAGTCCTCTCATGCAACTGGTCAAATATTCATGGAAGAATTTAAAATAGTACGAGATAAAATGTATATAATAACGTGAAGAAATAGCATAAACGTCTATAAAATTATAAAATTGGATCACAATGTATACCATACAGATTTACAGGAACTGTGTGTGTGTGTATATATATATACAGTGGACCCCCGAGTAACGAGCAAAATTCATTACAGAAGCCTGCTCAAGTGCCATTACTGAACGAATTTACCTTTAAGAAATAATATCAAGTAGGTTAGTCCATTTCAGACCCCCAAAATACACTTACAAAAGCACTTACAATATTATACTTACATAATTGTACGATTTCCGGGGTGCTTGTTACTCGGGGGTCCACTGTAGTTCAGTGGTACCTCGGTTTTCGTGCATCTCCAAACTCGAACATTTATGTAAGTGTATTTTCGTAAGTGCTGTTGCAAGTGTATTTTTGGGGGTCTGAAATAGACTAACCTACGTGACATTATTTCTTAAGGAAGTAAATTCGTTCGGTAATGTCACTTGAGCAGCATTCTGGAACGAATTTTCGGCGAAAACCGAGGGACCACTGTATATACACACACATACAGTTGTGGTAGATTGCGACAATCCAAAAAAGACTTTTATAAACTTAATTTTGGAAATGGATATAATACACTGAGAGTTGCTGGATCTCTTCTGGCTTTTCCCCTCAAGGAAGGTTCCTTGACGCTGGTGAGGGGCTCTTGATCTAGGGAATTGGATCTGTGCTCCAGTTTCCTGAATTAAGCCTGAATACTTTCTACATCCCGCACAGGCGCTGTATAATCCAATGGATTTAGTGCTTCCCCCTTGATTATAATAATAATAATCTTCTGGCTTTTAACAAACCTTGCGACCTCACTAACAGCAGCAGCGTGGGGTCGCGAAGACGCGGACCAAGGCTTTTGTGAGTGTCTTGAAGCAGTTGCGGCAGGTTGTGGCTGAGCTTGGCAGATGTGATAAAGATGAGTCTTAAATCTTGAGGATGTTGATGCAGGTGGAAGGTGAATGTTGCTCATGTGGTACAGACGAGTCTTGGGCACTAGGCTGCAACAACACAAAGTTGATACCACGAGTCTTGAAGGATTTCAAGACCACTCAAGAACTGCACCTCGAATGCTGCAGATGCGGGTCCAGGGAAACAGGAAAGTCCCTAAGACAGGTCACTGGAGTGGGGTTGGTGTTCTTCAGAGACACACAGATGAGGAGTTCAGAGAGAGACAGCAAGAAGGTTCTTGGAGGGAGCAGTCGAAGAGCAAGTCACTGAACCTTCCGGTAGATGGTGTTATAACCGGACCATCTCTCCACACGCAACCTCTGTAGGACATCCACCACTATGTTTTCGTCACTGGGGTCGTGGATAGCAACCTGGAACAGGAAGACAAGCTTAAAAAAAAACACCAAAAAGGGAGTGGAGTGGAACCAGTGTCAAAACCTGCCCTAAACATAGCAGGCCAGTGTATAGGACACTGGCCTGTCAGGAAACAATTCACTGAACGAAACCGCTCCCTACAGCGAGTTGTTTACCATCGTGTCCTTACTGAAATAACCCGGACATAGGAGAAAGAAACCGATGACGTTTCGGTCCGACTTGGATCATTAACTAGTTACGCAGTCGGAATGAAACGTTGTCATGTTTCTTTCTCCTATATACGGGTTATTTGTGTACTGTTTCAGCCACTTTTTTTTTTCATCTTGACCCTAAGGGGCACGTAAGTTCCCCCGTCTTCTAATAACATGTTCATTTTTCCACTATAATCTACCTTGTTCATAATTACTATCGCATTTGCTTTGTTTCATAAGGTGAAGTCTAGGATCTTTCCTTAATTCATGGTATAACTTAACAAATCGTTGAGGACAATTGTGTTGTAGAGGTCTGAGCTTTGCTCTAACACCTGCAACACCTGCCTATCACCCCACCTTCGTCAGCAAGATGTTCTAACACCTGCCTATCACTTCACCTTCGTCAGGAGAATATTGCAACACCTGCCCAACACCTCACCTTCGTCAGCAAGGAGCTGCAACACCCGCAACACCTTCCTAACACCTCAACTTTGTCAGCAGGGAGCTGCAACACCCGCAACTCCTCGATAAGTGCAGTCTGGAAGAAAGTGCGGAAATTGAGTGGTAAATTCTCCCCCGACTCGGCTCCTGTTCTTCGGGTTGCCGGTGTCGATATAGCACATCCTCTTGCCGTTCCCACTGAAATTGGTAATCATCTGGTCCGCATTTCTCAGGGGTTCCATCTATGCCCCTCGTTCCTTTCTTCTAAGTCTGCCAGCGAGTTAAAGCCCTTAGATTTTTCTTCTCTCAGAATCTTATAATGTGCCTTTTACCCTTCAAGAACTGGAGGCAACACACTCTGCTTGCCGATCATCGGCAGCTGGGCCAGACAGCATACATATTCATATGCTACAGCATTTACATCAGTCTGCTCTTGCTGTCCTCTTACGACTCTTTAATCTTATATGGTCGCAAGGAGTTATTCCCCAGCTGTGGAAGTCTGCTATTGTTCTCCCTTTTTGCAAACCGGGTACTACGGGACATGATACCTCCCACTACCGTCCCATTGCTCTTACCAGTGCAGTTTGCAAGGTGATGGAATGTCTAGTTAATAGACGTTTGATGTTGTATTTAGAGACGCACAGTATTCTCTCCACTAGTCAATATGGCTTTCATAAGGGCCGTTCTGCCATTAACCCCTTACTGTGCTTGGATACGTATATTCGTAATGCCTTTGCTAATAACCACTCGGTTATTGCCATCTTTTTTGACCTTGAGAAGGCTTATGACACAACTTGGAGGTATAATATCTTGGCCCAGGCCCACTCCTTAGGCCTCCTTGGCAATCTACCATTTTTCCTTAAGGCCTTCTTAACTCTTAACTAAAAGACATTTCCGTGTCCGGGTTAGTAATGTGCTTTCCCCGGAGTTTGTCCAAGCTGAAGGTGTCCCCCAGGGATGTGTTCTGAGCACAACACTCTTTCTCCTTGCTATAAATGGCATCTGTTCTCCCATCCAATATTTGGTCATCGCTTTATGTTGATGACTTTGCCATAGCTTGTGTGGGTGCTGACTGTCACCTCATTGCAGTTTCCCTCCAGCATGCCATCAACCGGGTTTCCGATTGGGCCACCACTCGCGGGTTTAAATTTTCTAGTGGCAAAACTCATCAAATTACGTTTACTAGACGTTCAGTGGTCTCTGATCATCTATTTGTGGTTTAGCGCTTCTTTTGATTATAATAATTGAAGGAGAATGCACCTACATTACAAAGTCTGATCATCTATTGTACCTATACGGCTCACTTATCCCAGAACGTGAGGCAGTCAGGTTTCTCGGCCTCCTGTTTGACCGTCGATTGTCTTGGAAACCTCACATTACCTCTCTGCAGGCAACTTGTCATAGCCGGCTGAACCTCCTTAAAACCCTAGCACATCTTTCATGGGGGGCTGATTATAGAACTCTCCTTCGCCTGCATTCAGCCCTAATTTTATCGAAACTCTATTATGGTGACCAGATATATTCGGCAGCCTTCCCTGCTACTGTTTCCAGCCTTAATCCCATCCATCACCAGGGATTGCGTATATTCCTTGGTGCATTTCGTTCTTCCCCGGTTGAGAGCCTCTATATAGAAACAAACATTCCATCCTTGTCCAATTGTCGTGATGCACATTGCCTTCGCTATTATGTTCGCTCTCATGACTGCATTCCTTCCATGTATAGGATTGTCACAGATGTTAGTAGACGCTCTTTATTTGTTCATCGACCCTGTTTACTTCGTCCCTTTTCTCTGCGTCTACATTCGCTCTTGTCTTCCCTTCAGCTACCACCTTTCTATGTTCATGTAGCATCTCCCTTTCCCCTACCCCCTTGGGAAGTTCCTGCTGTCCGTGTCTGTTCTTTTCCTCTGCCTTGCGCGAAAGCCCAACTACCTGCGGCGGCTTCTCGCTCTCTTTTTCTAGACCACTTCTGTTCTCATTCCCATGCCGTCGCAGTGTACACCGATGGTTCTAAGTCATCAGATGGCATTGGATTCGCAGCAGTGTTTCCAGACAGCATCGTGCGAGGGCATCTATTATCCTCAGCTAGCATATTTACGGCTGAATTGTATGCCATTCTTGTGGTACTTATCTGTATTGCATCTATGCCTGTGTCACCATTTGTGGTCGTTTCAGACTCCCTTAGTGCTTTACAGGCTATCCGGAAATTTGATACACCTCACCCCCTAGTTCTTCGTATCCAACTTTGGTTACGCCGTATCTCTAGCAAACACAAAGATATTGTTTTTTGCTGGGTCCCTGGTCATGTTGACGTACAAGGCAATGAAGAGGCAGACACTGCTGCGCGGTCAGCAGTACATGACCTTCCAGTTTCATATAGAGGTGTTCCATTCACGGACTATTTTGCAGTCATTGCTACCCACCTTTGCACCCGTTGGCAACAACGCTGGTCTGACCTGCTGAATAACAAACTTCATTCTATTAAACCGAGTATAGGTTTTTGGCCTTCTTCTTGTCACCAATGTCGAGGTTGGGAGACTACACTCTTCCGTCTTCCCATCGGCCACACTCGTCTTACTCCCTGTCCCTCTCTGTGAACATTGTCAGGTTCCAGTATCTGTTCACCATATTCTGTTGGACTGCCCACTCTATCAACGAGCACGCAGAATTTACCTCCAACGGCGTCTTCGCTCTGCTGCCCTTCCTTTACCTTCCCTTCTTGCTGATGGGCCCTCCTTTAATCCTGACTCTCTCACTGACTTTTTGACAGCAACTGACTTACTACACAAACTCTGAAGATTATACCTCTGTCACTCCCCTCAGTCCCTTCTACCTCAATATCTTGCTACCCTCTATCCCTGCACTATCCACTGTCCTGCTGCACTCCATACCCTGCTAATCATCCCTCTCCCTCTTACAACCCATTCTCCCTGCATCCTGCCCTAACCTGCTGCGCTGTATGACCCCTGTGGTTTAGCGCTTCTTTTTTATTATGATAATAATAATAACACCCGCAACACCTCACCTTGGTCAGCAGAATGTAGCAGAAGCCAGCAGGCTCCTCGTAGGGTGCCACCTTCACCAGGAACCTGATCTCCAGACACTGCAGACCCGCCATCACCACCTCCTGCAGGAAGGCCCTCGCTCCTGTCCACTGCTGCAGGAGGAACGAAGGAAGGAAGGCAGCACTCAGTACCCGCAGGGGGCACTAGGGCAGGGGAACAGGGGAAAGTAAATTCCCTACCGTAGGGAGATTTTTCATTTGTTTGCAGACGGAGGATCGAGTCTGAGCTACCACTCCTTGAGCTGAATGACCCACACGGGTTTAGCGTTTTTTTTAATAAGCATAATTATTATAATTAATAATAACAATATTAATACTGCTAGTAATAGTAGTAGTAGTCCCAACAGAACTATTACTAGTGCTACTACTACTAGTACAACTACTACTATTACTAGTAATACTAGTAGTACCTTCCACTCCTTAACTAGCTTGGTGTTAGGCGAGGGTTCAAGACTCTTGAAGGCAGAGACTGCTAGTACAGAGTTAGTGACCTCCAGAGCCTCCACGGCAGGTCTCACACACGCTACCTCCTCAAACATACCTGCAACGGTAGGACAGGTGTTACCACCAGGTAGATGACAGGTGTTGCCACCAGGTAGATGACAGGTGTTTCCACCAGGTAGATGACAGGTGTTTCCACCAGGTAGATGACAGGTGTTTCCACCAGGCAGATGACAGGTGTTGCCACCAGGTAGATGACAGGTGTTTCCACCAGGTAGATGACAGGTGTTACTACCAGGTAGATGACAGGTGTTTCCACCAGGTAGATGACAGGTGTTTCCACCAGGCAGATGACAGGTGTTTCCACCAGGTAGATGACAGGTGTTACCACCAGGCAGATGACAGGTGTTACCACCAGGTAGATGACATTTGTTACCACCAGGTAGATGACAGGTGTTACTACCACTCAAATGACAGGTGTTTCCACCAGGTAGATGACAGGTGTTTCCACCAGGCAGATGACAGGTGTTTCCACCAGGCAGATGACAGGTGTTACCACCAGGTAGATGACAGGTGTTACCACCAGGTAAATGACAGGTGTTACCACCAGGCAGATGACAGGTGTTACCACCAGGTAGATGACAGATGTTACTACCACTAAAATGACAGGTGTTACCACCAGGTAGATGACAGGTGTTACCACCAGGTAGATGACATGTTACCACCAGGTAGATGACATGTTACCACCAGGTAGATGACATGTTACCACCAGGTAGATGACAGATGTTACTACCAGCTAAATGACAGGTGTTACCACCAGGTAGATGACAGGTGTTACCACCAGGTAGATGACATGTTACCACCAGGTAGATGACATGTTACCACCAGGTAGATGACATGTTACCACCAGGTAGATGACAGATGTTACTACCACTAAAATGACAGGTGTTACCACCAGGTAGATGACAGGTGTTTCCACCAGGTAGATGACATGTTACCACCAGGTAGATGACATGTTACCACCAGGCAGATGACAGGTGTTACCACCAGGCAGATGACAGGTGTTTCCACCAGGTAGATGACAGGTGTTACCACCAGGCAGATGACATGTGTTACCACCAGGCAGATGACAGGTGTTACCACCAGGCAGATGACAGGTGTTACCACCAGGCAGATGACAGGTGTTACCACCAGGCAGATGACAGGTGTTACCACCAGGCAGATGACAGGTGTTACCACCAGGCAGATGACAGGTGTTACCACCAGGCAGATGACAGGTGTTACCACCAGGCAGATGACAGGTGTTACCACCAGGCAGATGACAGGTGTTACCACCAGGCAGATGACAGGTGTTACCACCAGGCAGATGACAGGTGTTACCACCAGGCAGATGACAGGTGTTACCACCAGTCAGATGACAGGTGTTACCACCAGTGCAGATGACAGGTGTTACCACCAGGCAGATGACAGGTGTTACCACCAGGCAGATGACAGGTGTTACCACCAGGCAGATGACAGGTGTTACCACCAGGCAGATGACAGGTGTTACCACCAGGCAGATGACAGGTGTTACCGGCGATGACGGCCACCAGGCAGATGACAGGTGTTACCACCAGGCAGATGACAGGTGTTACCACCAGGCAGATGACAGGTGTTACCACCAGGCAGATGACAGGTGTTACCACCAGGCAGATGACAGGTGTTACCACCAGGCAGATGACAGGTGTTACCACCAGGCAGATGACAGGTGTTACCACCAGGCAGATGACAGGTGTTACCACCAGGCAGATGACAGGTGTTACCACCAGGCAGATGACAGGTGTTACCACCAGGCAGATGACAGGTGTTACCACCAGGCAGATGACAGGTGTTACCACCAGGCAGATGACAGGTGTTACCACCAGGCAGATGACAGGTGTTACCACCAGGCAGATGACAGGTGTTACCACCAGGCAGATGACAGGTGTTACCACCAGGCAGATGACAGGTGTTACCTCCAGGCAGATGACAGGTGTTACCACCAGGCAGATGACAGGTGTTACCACCAGGCAGATGACAGGTGTTACCACCAGGCAGATGACAGGTGTTACCACCAGGCAGATGACAGGTGTTACCACCAGGCAGATGACAGGTGTTACCACCAGGCAGATGACAGGTGTTACCACCAGGCAGATGACAGGTGTTTCCACCAGGCAGATGACAGGTGTTACCACCAGGCAGATGACAGGTGTTACCACCAGGCAGATGACAGGTGTTACCACCAGACAGATGACAGGTGTTACCACCAGGCAGATGACAGGTGTTACCACCAGGCAGATGACAGGTGTTACCACCAGACAGATGACAGGTGTTACCACCAGGCAGATGACAGGTGTTGCCACCAGGCAGATGACAGGTGTTGCCACCAGGCAGATGACAGGTGTTACCACCAGGCAGATGACAGGTGTTACCACCAGGCAGATGACAGGTGTTACCACCAGGCAGATGACAGGTGTTTCCACCAGGCAGATGACAGGTGTTACCACCAGGCAGATGACAGGTGTTACCACCAGGCAGATGACAGGTGTTACCACCAGGCAGATGACAGGTGTTGCCACCAGGTAGATGACAGGTGTTGCCACCACTCAGAGAAGAGATACTGGGGCACAGATAAGCCGTAGGGATGTCAGGAAGTGTTTCTTCAGCCTGAGGATGATCAGGCAGTGGAATGACCTGGAAGAAGTGGCAGAGGCAGGCTCCATCATACAGAGTTTCAAGAAAAGGTATGACACATGAATCGCCCCCTCCAACCACAAATAGGTGAGTATCCACACACACACACACGCACACACACATGACGGAAGGAATAGACTCCGAAGTGTCCCTGTTTGCAGATGATGTGAAGTTGATGAGAAGAATTCAATCGGACGAGGATCAGGCAGAACTACAAAGGGATCTGGACAGGCTGCAAGCCTGGTCCAGCAATTGGCTCCTGGAGTTCAACCCCACAAAGTGCAAAGTCATGAAGATTGGGGAAGGGCAAAGAAGACCGCAGATGAAGTACAGACTAGGGGCCAGAGACTACAAACCTCAATCAAGGAAAAAGATCTTGGGGTGAGTATAACACCAGGAACATCTCCTGAGGCGCACATCAACCAAATAACTGCTGCAGCATATGGGCGCCTAGCAAACCTAAGAACATCATTCCGACATCTTAATAAAGAATCGTTCAGGACCCTGTATACTGTGTACGTTAGACCCATACTGGAGTATGCAGCACCAGTTTGGAACCCACACCTAGCCAAGCACGTAAAGAAGCTAGAGAAAGTGCAAAGGTTTGCAACAAGACTAGTCCCGGAGCTAAGGGGTATGTCCTACGAGGAGAGGTTAATGGAAATCGACCTGACGACACTGGAGGACAGGAGAGATAGGGGGGACATGATAACGACATATAAGATACTGAGAGGAATTGACAAGGTGGACAAAGACAGAATGTTCCAGAGATGGGACACAGTAACAAGGGGACACAGTTGGAAGTTGAAGACTCAGATGAATCACAGAGATGTTAGGAAGTATTTCTTCAGTCACAGAGTGATCGGGAAGTGGAATAGTTTGGGAAGCGATGTAGTGGACGCAGGTTCCATACATAGCTTTAAGAAGAGGTATGATAAAGCTCATGGCGCAGGGAGAGGGATCCAGTAGCGGCCAGTGAAGAGGCGGGGCCAGGAGCTGTGAATCGACCCCTGCAACCACAACTAGGTGAGTACAACTAGGTGAGTACACACACGCGCACAAAACTTGCTGGGATCAAAGCAAGCTTGTAGGACTCACCCTGGTCGACCATGTTCTCAGGGCCCAGAGCTAGAGCATCCAGATACGAGTGAATCTTGAGAAACTTGCTAATTGTGACTGACTCCTCCGTCAGGTGAAGCAGTGGGTAGAGACCTGTAGAAGAGAGCAGAGGAGAAAGTTAGAAGTAAAAATGTCTATGATTATCTATAATTAAAGGTAACTTTAACCTCCATTTTATGTGTTCAAGTTTCCTTGACTTAATGATCCTTATGCAATCAATAGGCCTTAGGCCCATTAAAACATTCTGCTTTACCTTTCTAGCCTCAGACACCTGGATAACATATTACGATAGTCCTCCAGTCTAGAGTAGTAGCAGATAGTTCTTCACATTAGATACCCTGGGTGTGGTGTGGACTCCCGAGTCCTCAAGTGTCTTGCCTATTTACGTGGCGAAGTGGGCCCCACCACCTACCTCCCTTCTGGAAGGTGTCGAAGTTCTCGCAGATGGTGTAGAGTGCACCACCTGAGGGCAAGATGGTTCTGCTGGTCAACAAGAGCTCCTTGAGGGCTTTCTTGACGTGGGTGACACCCTCGGTGCGTCCCACCCACGTCACCAACACCTTCTGCCGATCGTCGTCCATAGTCACCCCTGGAAAACGACAATCATTGCCCATCACGACCCTACTAAACGACAATTATTGCCTCTCATGGCCCTAGTAAACGACAGTCATTGCCCATCACGACCCTACTAAACGACAATTATTGCCTCTCATGGCCCTAGTAAACGACAGCCATTGCTCATCATGAGCCTGGTAAGCGAAATCATTGCCCATCATGGCACTAGTAAACGAAATCATTGCCTATCATGGCCCTAGTAAACGAAATCATTGCCCATCACAACCCTATTAATTTCAGACTAAATCCTGTCACCTGACAAGTGTCTCTGGACTGACCGAAACGTCGTCCATGGGTTCTTTGTGAACTGTGAATGAAAGCCTCTCGATGTTTCGCTCCTTTCTAGGCTGTTATCAGGAGTGCTCGAAACGTCTAGTCTTTCATTACCTCTTCGTGAACGAATTGTGAATCACAAAGTGTTCATGTTGCAGAGGCGAAGTGTTCATGTTGCAGAGGCGAAGTGTTCATGTTGCAGAGGCGAAGTGTTCATATTGCAGCGAAGTGTTCATATTGCATGATGCAGCGGCATACTGATCGTCTTCACCTTCATTAAAGGTGAAGACGTTTCGCCCGATCTACCGACAGACCACGTGCAACACAAGACTTGTATCCTGATTTTCAACCTTCGTTGCCTATCAGGAAAGGACTGTCGCTACCTGATCGTCACGATGTGTTTACAACTGAAGTAGTTTAACAGCTAGTGCTCTCTCTCTCTCTCTCTTTCTCTCTCTCTCTCTCTCTCTCTCTCTCTCTCTCTCTCTCTCTTGTGTGATTTGGAGAGTGGGTCACTGGTGGGGTTGATCATTCCACTTGGTTAGCGGATCTATGGTTAGCAGACAGGATGGTGTTCTTGTTGATTCGCCGGGACTCTCCCGGCCCGGGCCTTTTCCAAGTGGTGGCCCGGCCTTGGCTCCCTTTCTCGGGAGTATCTCAGACTAATGTCTGCCATGGGAGGAGGTACAAGTACTTCCTCATCGTTGGAACTAACTGTCCTCAGGCCTAGCCACATTCCCCGCCCTCACGGGGCTCGTAGGAGAAGCTAGGCTTCTCTGGTCGGCCATCCCTCCCCAGGGTAGCTAATGGCAGTCTTGTGAGCTGCAGATGCTAGCAAGCTCCATCTCTGGCACCTACCCTGCCCTAGAAGGGCTTTGCATGGTCTCGATCTCCCCAGGATGGTGTGTGTGTACCACACGAGTGTTCTGTCTGCTCCACACTGTGCCAGTCGACTCTGCAAGGACGTTGAGGACCTTATCAAATATTGCAGAATTGACAAAATAACATTCAACTTGGAGTAGTGTCTGGCGAAGACACGGGAGTAGAATCTACTGAGAGAGAGAGATTAGAGATTAGATTTTGCCACCGAAGTGGCTAGTTTATTGTGCACCCCATATCCATCCTGTGGACGGTAGCGCAAGAGCATATGGATACACAAGAGGCCTAGGCACTAGGCCCCAAAAGGGTTAACAATTGTACATTTGGATTTATATATACAGTTCACTTATCTGTTACAAGCAAATTTAGGAAATTTGCTTAGTATAACTGTCCGACAAATATCATTCGCGTTTTTATTTCAGAAATAAAATGGTAGGAGCCAAGCCATGTTTTATAAATACTTACTGAAAAGCCTTCTACGTAATGTGCAAGGAACGGTAATGACATGGATTGATACATAGAAAGATAGACAGACGAATAGATCGATAAATAGATAGACAGATAGATAGACAGATAAATATATAGACAGATAGACAGACAGATAGGTTTTAGATAGATAGAGAGTGTTGCCAAGACCCTGGTGCCAGCAGCAACCACCACAAGGGTAAAAATCAATGTTGCAACAAGTGATCACCCCTCCAGTGTGGTAGCTGTTCCTCCCCCTCCCCCCATTCCCTCACCCCCTCCCCTTCGACAAATTACTCCCCTCTTCGTCACCCCCTCCAAGATAAGCACTATCCCTGGAAGATTGAAATATTCAGTAAGAATTGTCTCACCCCCCAGGGGCTGCGCCCCCTCCCTCCTTCCCTCTCTCCCTTCCCTCCCTTCCTTCTTCCTTCCTCCCTTCCTTCTTCTTTCCTTCCCTCCTTCTTCTCCATTCTTTTATACTTTTTATTTCATTATTCCTTACTTCTTTAATTCGCGTATCATTCTGGTATAATTCGCGTATCATCTAGTATAATTCGCGTATCATTGTAGTATAATTCGCGTATCATTGTAGTATAATTCGCGTATCATTCTGGTATAATTCCCGTATCATTGTAGTATAATTCGTGTATCATTGTAGTATAATTCGCGTATCATTGTAGTATAATTCGCGTATCATTCTGGTATAATTCGCGTATCATCTAGTATAATTCGCGTATCATTGTAGTATAATTCGCGTATCATTGTAGTATACCTGAGGAATCATGAGGGTAGAGAGGGAGTGGAACCAGTGTAGTAATTTCCTGGGAGGAAGAGGTCGATGGCTGTAATAGCCAGGGAGACATAATACTAGAGTAACCCCCCACCTCAACCCCCACCTCAACCCCACCTCAACCCCTCCCAACCCAACTCCTCCCCAAAACACGCACACACACACATACATGACAAGAAGAGATACTAAATAAAAGAGAATTTCTCTTAAAATACCAGCATCTCTTGTTATCCGAGATCATCTTCTTGTGTTATGTAAGATGTTCCCCTTCTTATTTTAAGTCTAAACCCTTCTTATTTAAGTCTAAAACCTTCTTATTTAAGTCTTATACCTTCTTATTTAAGTCTAAAACCTTCTTATTTAAATCTAAAACCTTTTTATTTAAGTCTTATACCTTCTTAAGTCTAAAACCTTCTTATTTAAGTCAGCGGCAGCGGCACCAGCGGCATCTGAGCTCCGTATTTTTCTCATCATCCAGAGTTTATCAATGCTCCTATGATGACGTAGCTGCAAGCAAAACTGCACTAACCAACGTAGCATCCAGAATGACCCAAGAATACCAGCAGTGTCACAAAATGACACGATATCTATTAGTAATAGACATCTCCAGTGAACACTAGAAAGGAAAGCCCTTCTAGCATCCAGCCTGTTACTGGGCTTTTGCAACAAAGTCAGTATCCTGGTCCAGTTATCCGAAATATTATAGCTTAAGAGGATTGCAACTGATAGGGTACTAACCAAACAGATATATTTAAAAGGTTTATTAACAAAGAGAGAAAATCTAGGGTAGCAAAGTAAATCAAATATAAAGATAATAATTAAGATATCAATTAGGAGGTTAATTAGGAGGGTAGCTCCTACACTGCTCTCATATACAATAAGTCTGTGC
This sequence comes from Cherax destructor, assembly GCA_009830355.1. Classification (NCBI taxonomy): domain Eukaryota; kingdom Metazoa; phylum Arthropoda; class Malacostraca; order Decapoda; family Parastacidae; genus Cherax; species Cherax destructor. The sequence goes on along the minus strand of WNWK01041509.1, from coordinate 1,442 downwards.
TGAGGGCACATATATATAAATGACTCAGAAGTACCATCAGGTACAATATCAGTAAGTACAATAATATATACAAATAAGAATAAATGTGTGTATGAGTGTGCTCCCGGTAACTCTAAGACTCGACTTAACCAGTGTACGACAGAACAACTCTTAAGCTATCTCCTCTAACAAACTGACAATCAGAACAGCTTGATTGTCCAGTAAAATGACCAATTCGCAGAACAGCAATATAACAGGCAACAGCAACACAGCGTCAGGAACAAGGAGATAGAAATTCGACCCTAACTGGGGACCATCAGTAGATCCTCCAAAACAGTCACAAAACTCCCTTTCTACTGAAGCTACGTTCAGCATAACTATCCCAAACTGTGGCGGTGCACAGATGCCTTATCGAATTAGGTCCAGAGCTATAGCTTGAGACCTGAGTTGTATCAGAGTGTCAATGTGACACAACCCAGAACAACGTCGAAAATCACTGTCTAGTCTATTCTCTGTGAACAGAGTTACACAGAGTCCTGAGAAGTATGATTCGCCTCACCAACGAATGCATACTCTACCCAACAGAGTCTAATGTCGAGAAAACAAGTAGAAAATAGTAGTGAGGTGTTAACTCGACGAGGGGCAGCAGGCCAGAGAGAGCGAGGGAAGAGGAACAACCACCCAGCTCAGGTGTGTCCAGAGACTGACTCCTCCCAGCAACTAGACGCCGGCAGCATAACAGTAGTTTGCCAACTCCAAGGCAGTTACTACACTCTAGCACAACATAAAATATTACATCCTACCTAATAAATATAACTAAGTTAAATAGGTCAAATAATAGTCTAATAATAGTATAAAGCAAGATATTAACGATTTAGCTATTATCGAGAATATCAGCAATATAAAATTATAGAAAATGGAAATATACATTATATACATTGAGGCCCAATTCTGGGGCGCAATAAGCAGTGAGACCTACAAACCAAATAAACTGACGATTAAAGGAAGACTGCCCACAAACCCAAAGCACCACCCGCTACCAAACAAATGCTTAACTCAGCCCCTACAGCTTACCCAGCCTACAGCTTACCAGCCTACAGCTTACCAGCCTACAGCTTCATTTTGCCGTACCAACTTCCCGACTACAGAGTTAAAATGAGAAGTAACATCAGAAGAACCAATTCCAAAATCAACAAGAAAAAAAAAAGAAATCTACTAGTCAACTTGTCTACCCAGGACGCCGGTACACCCTCCACCCCATCACCACCACCCAGGACGCCGGTACACCCTCCACCCCCATCACCACCACCCAGGACGCCGGTACACCTCCACCCCCATCACCACCACCCAGGACGCCGGTACACCTCCACCCCATCACCACCACCCAGGACGCCGGTACACCCTCCACCCCATCACCACCACCCAGGACGCCGGTACACCCTCCACCCCCATCACCACCACCC
>WNWK01041508.1:0-16415 GCA_009830355.1 Cherax destructor | reverse complement strand
TTTTTCGAAAATAATATGAAATATTCTATAAAAATATTGTTTTTTTATAGATTTTTAATGGGATTTTTTAAATATGAAATAATTAATATATATTCAAAATGCTATAAAACTTGATTTATTGCATTTTGACGATTTAAGGCATTTTCAAGATTTTCTGAAAAACTTTTTTTAGATAAAATATTCCTATGAGTAATTCCTAAAAGAAAATCATAAAATTTTTGCTTACTTTTCCCATAAATTTCAATTGCAGTAGAAATTCTATTTAAAAGTGTGAAAATCTAAGTATTTTAGCTGAAAAATGAGTTTTGCTAGAAAAGCACTCAAACCGCCCTAAAACGTCGAAATATGCAATAAAATACGATTTTAGCACATTTTTCTGAGCTTTTTAATGTTTCATGTATTTTTCGAAAATAATATGAAATATTCTTTAAAAATATTGATTTTTATAGATTTTTAATGGGATTTTTAAAAATATGTAAATAATTAGTAAATATTCAAAAATGCTATACAACGATATTTTATTGCATTTTTTGACGATTCAAGGCATTTTCACGGATTTCCTAAAGGAAAATAATAAAATTTTGCTTACTTTTCCCATAAATTTCAATTGCAGTAGAAATTCTATTTAAATGTGTGAAAATCTAAGTATTTTAGCTGAAAAATGAGTTTTGCCATTTTTAATGTTTCATGTATATTTCGAAAATAATATGAAATATTCTATAAAAATATTGATTTTTATAGATTTTTAATGGGATTTTTAAAAATATGTAATTAATTAATAAATATTAAAAAATGCTATAAAACTTGATTTTATTGCATTTTTTGACGATTTAAGGCATTTTCAAGGATTTTCGGAAAAACTATTTTTTTATATAAAATATACCTATGACTAAGCTTCCTAAAAGAAAATCATAAAATTTTGCTTACTTTTCCCATTAATTTCAATTGCAGTAGAAATTCTATTTAAAAGTGTGAAAATCTAAGTATTTTAGCTGAAAAATGAGTTTTGCTAGAAAAGCACTCAAACTGCTCTAAAACGTCGAAATATGCAATAAAATACGATTTTAGCACATTTTTCTGAGCTTTTTAATGTTTCATGTATATTTCGAAAATATTATGAAATATTCTATAAAAATATTGATTTTTATAGATTTTTAATGGGATTTTTAAAAATATGTAAATAATAAATAAATGTTCAAAAATGCTATAAAACTTGATTTTATTGCATTTTTTGACGATTTATGGCATTTTCAAGGATTTTCGGAAAACTATTTTTTTAGATAAAATATACCTATGAGTAAGCTTCCTAAAAGAAAATCATAAAATTTTGCTTACTTTTCCCATAAATTTCAATTGCAGTAGAAATTCTATTTAAAAGTGTGAAAATCTAAGTATTTTAGCTAAAAAATGAGTTTTGTCAGAAAAGCATCAAACCGCTCTAAAACGTCGAAATATGCCATGAAATGCGATTTTAGCACATTTTTCTGAGCTTTTTAATGTTTCATGTATTTTTCGAAAATAATATGAAATATTCTAAAAAAATATTGATTTTTTTAGATTTTTAATGGGATTTTTTAAAAATATGTAAATAATTATTAAATATTAAAAAATGCTATAAAACTTGATTTTTTTAGATAAAATATACCTATGAGTAAGCTTCCTAAAAGAAAATCATAAAATTTTGCTTACTTTTCCCATAAATTTCAATTGCAGTATAAATTCTATTTAAAAGTGTGAAAATCTAAGTATTTTAGCTAAAAAATGAGTTTTGCCAGAAAAGCACTCAAACCGCTCTAAAACGTCGAAATATGCAATAAAATACGATTTTAGCACATTTTTCTGAGCTTTTTAATGTTTCATGTATATTTCGAAAATAATATGAAATATTCTATAAAAATATTGATTTATATAGATTTTTAATGGGATTTTTAAAAATATGTAAATAATAAATAAATATTAAAAAATGCTATAAAACTTGATTTTATTGCATTTTTTGACGATTTAAGGCATTTTCAAGGATTTTCGGAAAAACTATTTTTTTAGATAAAATATACCTATGAGTAAGCTTCCTAAAAGAAAAATCATAAAATTTTGCTTACTTTTCCCATAAATTTCAATTGCAGTAGAAATTCTATTTAAAAGTGTGAAAATCTAAGTATTTTAGCAAAAAAATGAGTTTTGTCAGAAAAGCATCAAACCGCTCTAAAACGTCGAAATATGCCATAAAATGCGATTTTAGCATAATGTTTCATGTATTTTTCGAAAATAATATGAAATATTCTTTAAAAATATTGATTTTTATAGATTTTTAATGGGATTTTTAAAAATATGTAAATAATTAATAAATATTCAAAAATGCTATAAACTTGATTTTATTGCATTTTTGACGATTTAAGGCATTTTCAAGGATTTTCTGAAAACTATTTTTAGATAAAATATACCTATGAGTAAGCTTCCTAAAGAAAATCATAAAATTTTGCTTACTTTTCCCATAAATTTCAATTGCAGTAGAAATTCTATTTAAAAGTGTGAAAATCTAAGTATTTTAGCTAAAAATGAGTTTTGTCAGAAAAGCATCAAACCGCTCTAAAACGTCGAAATATGCCATAAAATGCGATTTTAGCACATTTTTCTGAGCTTTTAATGTTTCATGTATTTTTCGAAAATATATGAAATATTCTATAAAAATATTGATTTTTATAGATTTTTAATGGGATTTTTAAAAATATGTAATAATTAATAAATATTCAAAATGCTATAAAACTATATTTTATTGTATTTTTGACGATTAAGGCATTTTCACGGATTTTCTGAAACTATTTTTAGATAAAATATACCTATGAGTAAGCTTCCTAAAAGAAAATCATAAAATTTTGCTTACTTTTCCCATAAATTTCAATTGCAGTAGAATTCTATTTAAAAGTGTGAAAATCTAAGTATTTTAGCTGAAAAATGAGTTTTGCAAAAAAGCATCAAACCGCTCTAAAACGTCGAAATATGCAATAAAATGCATTTTAGCACATTTTCTGAGCTTTTTAATGTTTCATGTATATTTCGAAAATAATATGAAATATTGTTTAAAAATATGATTTTTATAGATTTTTAATAATGGATTTTTAAAAATATGTAAATAATAAAATATTCAAAATGCTATAAAACTTGATTTTATTGCATTTTTGACGATTGGCATTTTCAAGGATTTTCGAAAACTATTTTTAGATTAAATATACCTAAGTAAGCTTCCAAAAAAAATCATAATTTTACTTACTTTCCCATAAATTTCAATTGCAGTAGAAATTCTATTTAAAAGTGTGAAAATCTAAGTATTTTAGCTGAAAAATGAGTTTTGCCAGAAAAGCACTCAAACCTGCTCTAAAACGTCGAAATATGCAATAAAATACGATTTTAGCACATTTTTCTGAGCTTTTTAATAAATGCTATAAACTTATTTTATTGATTTGAATAAGGATTTCAGTTTTCCTAAAGAAAAATAAATTGCTTACTTTCCCATATTTCATTCAGAATTTTAAATGTAAATTAGTATTTAGCAAATGAGTTTTGCAACATAAACGCTAAAACGTCAAATATGCAATAATCGATTCATTTCTGAGCTATTTTCATTATTTCGAATAATTAATATTTATTTGTTTATAGATTTTAATGGGATTTAAATATGTAATATAAATTAAACATAATTGATTTTATGCATTTGCATAAATTTAGTTTGAAAAATATTTTAATAAATATACCGGTAACCAAGAAAATCATAATTTGTACTTTCCCATAAATTTCAATTGCATAAATTTATTTAAGTGTGAAAATCAGTTTTAGCTAAATAGTTTGCAGAAAAATCAAACCTCTGTCGAATATGCATAATCATTAGCACATTTCTAGCTTTAATGTTTCATGTTTTCGAAATAATGAAATATTCTAAAATTATTTTAGATTTAATGGATTTTAAAAATATGTAAATATTATAAATTTAAATCTATAAACGATTTTTAATAAAATATACCTATGATGCTTCCTAAAGAAAATCATAAAATTTTCTTACTTTTCCATAAATTTCAATTGCAGTAAATTTATTTAAAATGTGAAAATCTAAGTATTTTAGCTAAAATAGTTTTGCAAAAAGCATCAAACCGCTCTAAAACGTCGAAATATGATAAAATCGATTTTAGCACATTTTCTGAGCTTTAATTTTCATTATTTGAAATAATATGAAATATTTAAAAATATTGATTTATAGATTTTTAATGGATTTTAAATATGTAAATAATTATAAATATTAAATGCTATAAACTATTTTATGCATTTTGACGATTAAAGCATTTAGATTTCCTAAAGAAAAATAAAATTTTGTACTTTTCTAAATTTCAATGCAGAAATTTATTTAAGTGTGAAAATCTAAGTATTTTAGCTAAATGAGTTTTGCCATTTTTAATGTTTCATTGTTATTTTATTATATATAAAATCTATAAATTTTTTTTTAGATTTTAGAAATATTTTTATAAAATTCTTAATATTTAAAAATATAAATTATTTTAAATTTCAATCTATTTTTAAAATTAAATAAGTTTCAAAAAATTTAAATCTAAACTTCAAAATTTATATAAATAATTAACTTTATTTATTAATGTTTTTAAAAAATAGATTTCAAAAAATAATTTTAAATTAATGTTTAAAATTTAATTATAAATTTAAAATTATAAAATATTATTGATTTAATATTGATTTTTAGATTTTAATATTTTAAAATATATATGAAATTCTAAAAAAAAAAAATTTATTATTTTCATAAATTTCATCAAAACTATTTAAAGTTAAAATAAATTTTGCTTATTTTCAAAATTCACCGTTAAATCAATTGCTAAAATCATTTTATTAATAGTTTTTCAAGATTTTCAAAAAAACAAATATAAAAAATAATTTTAATTTTTGATTTAATGTTTTATTTTAAATATTAAAATTCTATAAAATTTGATTTTATAATTTTTAAGATTTAAATTAAAAATTAATAATATTAATTAAAACTGATTTGCTTTAATAAGATTTTTAGTTTTCGAAAATTTTTGAATATATTAAGTAAGTTTAAAAAAATTTTCTTTCCCATAAATTTCTAGTGAAATTGTTAAAATAATTAATATTTTAAAAAAAGATTTGTCAGAAAAATAAAATGTTAAAAAAATATCATATAATAATTTTTGCTTTTTTGATTTAATTTTAATGATTTCAAATTATAAAAATATTTTATTATTAATTTAAGATTTTAAGTTTTAAAAATTAATAAATTAAAATTACTTTTCTAAAATTATAATAGATTTTTTGCTTTTAAAATTAAAATTTCAAATTTTTAAAAATTTTTTAGTAAAAAATTCTATAAAAGTGCATTTGAAATCAAAATGCTAATTTTCTAAATTTTTGCATAAAATTTTAGATTTTGAAAAAATTAATATTTTAAAAATAGATTTTCGAATAGATTAAATGGATTTTAAAAAATATTGATAATAGATTTTAAATTTTTCAAAAATTTAAATATTTATATTTATTTTCAAAATTTTAATTTTTTGAAAAATTTGATTTTTAGTAAAATATTCTAAAGTAAAATTTAAAAAATATAAATAATTCTAAAAAAATCAATTTTGCTTTATTTTCATAAATTTAATTGAAGTAAAATATTAAAAATTTAAGTTTTCAAAAACATGAAATTCTATCAAATGCATAAACTAAGATTTTAGCATAAATGAGCTTTTTAATTTTATGTACTTTTCGAAAATAATATGAAAATTCTATAAAATATTGATTTTTATAGATTTTAAATGGGATTTTTAAAAATTGTAAAAATTATAAATATTAAAAATGCTATAAAATTGATTTTATTATTTTTTTGACATTTAAGGATTTTAGGATTTTTAAAAACTATTTTTTTATTAAAATATACCTTATAAGCTTCCTAAAAGAAAATCATAAATTTTGCTTACTTTTCCCATAAATTTCAATTGCAGTAGAAATTCTATTTAAAAGTGTGAAAATCTAAGTATTTTAGCTAAAAATGAGTTTTGCCAGAAAAGCACTCAAACCGCTCTAAAACTTCATGTATTTCGAAATAATGAAATAAAAATATTATTTATAGATTTATGATTTAAAATATGTAAATAATTAATATATTAAATGCTATAACGTTTTATGCATTTGACATTAAGATTTGATTTGAAAAATTTATAAAATATCTATGAATTAAAAGAAATAAATTTTATTTCTAATTTATGGATTTATGAAAATATTTTAAAAATTGAAAGTCAACCAAAATATGCATAATCGTTTTAGACATTTATTAATTTTCATTATTAAATAAAATCTAAAATATATTTATAGATTAATATTTTTAAAAATATAATATTTAATATATATTAATTATAACTATTTAGATTGATAATTCCAAAGAAACAATTTTTTTTAAATTATATAGAATTTTTAAAATTAAACTAAGTATTTGCTAAATGAGTTTGCGAAAGCATCAAACCGCTCTAACGTCGAATATGCATAAATGATTAGCACATTTTCGAGCTTTTTATGTTCATGTATTTCGAAATAGAAATATTCTAAAATATTGATTTTTATAGATTTTAATGGATTTTAAATATGTAAATAATTATAAATTAAAGTATAAATTATTTATGCATTTGAGATTTGGCATTAAGATTTGAAATATTTTTAGTAATATCCTATGAAGCCCAAAAGAAAATCATAAAATTTGCTTATTTTCCATAAATTTCAATTGCAGTAGAAATTTATTTAAAAGTGTGAAAATTAAGTTTTAGCTAAAAATAGTTTTCAGAAAGCATCAAACGCTTAAACGTCGAAATATGCAATAAATCGATTTTAGCACATTTTTCTAGCTTTTTAATTTTCATGTATTTTTCGAAAATAATATGAAATATTTTAAAAATATTGATTTTTATAGATTTTAATGGGATTTTTAAAAATATGTAAATAATTATTAAATATTAAAAATGCTATAAACGATTTTTACATTTTAATAATTCATTATTAATTATTACTTATCTAAAGAAAATATAAAATTTTGCTTATTTTCCCATAATTTAATTGAAAAATTTATTTAAAAGTAAAATCTAAGTATTAGCTAAAAATGAGTTTTAGAAAATTCAAACGCTTAAAGTCAAATATGCTATAAAATAATTAGAATTTTTCTGACTTTAATGTTTATGATTTTTTGAATAAAATATGAAATATTTAAAAATATTATTTATAATTTTTAATGGGATTTTTAAAATATGTAAATATAATTAAATATTCAAAAATGCTATAAAACTGATTTTATATTTTTTGAATTTAAGCATTTTCAAGATTTTGACTATTTTCAATAAAATATCATGAGAAGTTCATAAAATATAAATTATATTTTCAAAATTTTCATGAAAAATTCAAGTTAAAGTGAAAATCAATAATCATTTAACATTTTCTGAGAAGCATATTTTTCAAAATATGAAATATAATCATTTAAATTAATATGTTTTATGTTTTAATGATTTTTAAAATATTAAATATTTAAAATATAAAAATCTATAAAAATATTATTTTATTTTAAGTTAAAATTTAAGATTTAATATCAAAATCATAAAAATTTGATTACATTTCATTTCCATAAATATAAATTTAAGTGAAAATCTAAATTTTACTAAAATGAGTTTTGAAATTCAATTAAAAGTGAAATTCATATTAACGAATTTGAAAAGCATCAAACCGCTCTAAAACGTCGAAATATGCCATAAATCGATTTTAGCATTTTTCTGAGCTTTTAATGTTTCATGTATTTTCGAAAATAATATGAAATATTCTATAAAATATTGATTTTATAGATTTTTAATGGATTTTTAAAATATGTAAATAATTAATAATATTAAAAATGCTATAAAACTTGATTTTATTGCATTTTGACGATTAAGGCATTTTCAAGGATTTTGAAAACTATTTTTAATAAAATATACCTATGATAAGCTTCCTAAAGAAAATCATAAAATTTTGCTTACTTTCCCATAAATTTCAATTGCAGTAGAAATTCTATTTAAAAGTGTGAAAATCTAAGTATTTTAGCTAAAAATGATTTTGTCAGAAAGCATCAAACCGCTTAAAACGTCGAAATATGCCATAAATGCGATTTTACAATTTTCTGAGCTTTTAATGTTTCATATTTTCGAAAATAATGAAATATTAAAATATTGATTTTTATAGATTTAATGGATTTTTAAAATATGTAATAATTATAAATTTCAAAATGCTATAAACGATTTTATTGCATTTTTGACGATTCAAGGATTTAAATTTTATACCTATGGTATTCAAAGAAAATCATAAAATTTTGCTTACTTTTCATAAATTTCAATTGCTAGAAATTCTATTTAAAAGTGTGAAAATTAAGTATTTTAGCTAAAATGAGTTTTCAGAAAAGCATCAAACCGCTCTAAAACGTCGAAATATGCAATAAAATACGATTTTAGCACATTTTTCTGAGCTTTTAATGTTTCATGTATTTTCGAAATAATATGAAATATTCTATAAAAATATTGATTTTTATAGATTTTTAATGGGATTTTTAAAAATATGTAAATAATAGATTTTTAATGGATTTTTAAAAATATGTAAATAATTAATAAATATTCAAAATGCTATAAAACTTGATTTTATTGCATTTTTGACGATTTAAGGCATTTCAAGATTTTCTGAAAACTATTTTTTATTAAAATATACCTGATAAGCTTCTAAAAGAAAATCAATTTGCTTACTTTTCCCATAAATTTCAATTGCAGTAGAAATTCTATTTAAAAGTGTGAAAATCTAAGTATTTTAGCTAAAAATGAGTTTTGCAGAAAAGCACTCAAACCGCTCTAAAACGTCGAAATATGCTAAAATCGATTTTGCATTTTCTGAGCTTTTAATGTTTCTATTTTCGAAATAATATGAAATATTCTATAAAAATATTGATTTTTATAGATTTTAATGGGATTTTTAAAAATATGTAAATAATTAATAAATATTAAAAATGTATAAAACTATTTTATTGATTTTTGACGATTAGGCATTTTCAAGGATTTTCGAAAACTATTTTTAGATAAAATATACCTATGATAAGCTTCCTAAAAGAAAATCATAAATTTGCTTACTTTTCCCATAATTTCAATTGCAGTAGAAATTTATTTAAAGTGTGAAAATTAAGTATTTTAGCTAAAAATGAGTTTTGCAGAAAGCATCAAACCGTCAAACGTCGAAATATGCATAAAATCGATTTAGCATCATTTCTGTATTTTCGAAAATAATATGAAATATTCTTAAAAATATTGATTTTATAGATTTTTAATGGGATTTAAATATGTAAATAATAATAATATTCAAAATGCTATAAAACTGATTTTATGCATTTTTGACGATTAGCATTTTCAAGATTTGAAAACTATTTTTTATAAAATATACCTATGAGTAAGCTTCCTAAAAGAAAATCATAAATTTTCTTACTTTTCCATAAATTTCAATTGCAGTAGAAATTTATTTAAAAGTGTGAAAATCTAAGTATTTTAGCTGAAAATGAGTTTTGCCAGAAAAGCACTCAAACCGCTCTAAACGTCGAAATATGCAATAAAATACGATTTTAGCAATTTTTCTGAGCTTTTAATGTTTCATGTATATTTGAAAATAATATGAAATATTCTATAAAATATTGATTTTATAGATTTTTAATGGATTTTTAAAAATATGTAAATAATAATAAATATTAAAAATGCTATAAAACTTGATTTTATGCATTTTTGACGATTAAGGCATTTTCAAGGATTTTCTGAAAAACTATTTTTTAGATAAAATATACCTATGAGTAAGCTTCCTAAAAGAAAATCATAAATTTTGCTTACTTTTCCATAAATTTCAATTGCAGTAGAAATTCTATTTAAAAGTGTGAAAATCTAAGTATTTTAGCTGAAAAATGAGTTTTGCCAGAAAAGCACTCAAACCGCTCTAAAACGTCGAAATATGCAATAAAATCGATTTTAGCACATTTTCTGAGCTTTTTAATGTTTCATGTATTTTCGAAAATAATATGAAATATTCTATATAAATATTGATTTTTATAGATTTTTAAGGGGATTTTTAAAAATATGTAAAAAATTTAAATAAATATTAAAAATGCTATAAACTTGATTTTATTGCATTTTTTGACGATTTAAGGCATTTTCAAGGATTTTCTGAAAACTATTTTTAGATAAAATATACCTATGATTAAGCTTCCTAAAAGAAAATCATAAATTTTGCTTACTTTTCCCATAAATTTCAATTGCAGTAGAAATTCTATTTAAAAGTGTGAAAATCTAAGTATTTTAGCTAAAAAATGAGTTTTGCCAGAAAAGCACTCAAACTGCTCTAAAACTCGAAATATGCAATAAAATACGTTTTTACACATTTTTTGCTTTTAATGTTTCATGTATATTTCGAAAATAATATGAAATATTCTATAAAAATATTGATGTTTATAGATTTTTAATGGGATTTTTAAAAATATGTAAATAATTAATAAATATTCAAAAATGCTATAAAACTTTATTTTATTGCATTTTTTGACGATTTAAGGCATTTTCAAGGATTTTCGGAAAAACTATTTTTTTTATATAAAATATACCAAAAAGAAAATCATAAAATTTTGCTTACTTTTCCCATAAATTTCAATTGCAGTAGAAATTCCATTTAAAAGTGTGAAAATCTAAGTATTTTAGCTGAAAAATGAGTTTTGCCTGAAAAATCACTCAAACCGCTCTAAAACGTCGAAATATGCAATAAAATACGATTTTAGCACATTTTTCTGAGCTTTTTAATGTTTCATGTATATTTCGAAAATAATATGAAATATTCTTTAAAAATATTGATTTTTATAGATTTTTAATTAAATTTTTTTAAAAATATGTAAATAATTAATAAATATTCAAAAATGCTATAAAACTTGATTTTATTGCATTTTTTGACGATTTGAGGCATTTTCAAGGATTTTCGGAAAAACTATTTTTTTATATAAAATATACCTATGACTAAGCTTCCTAAAAGAAAATCATAAAATTTTGCTTACTTTTCCCATTAATTTCAATTGCAGTAGAAATTCTATTTAAAAGTGTGAAAATCTAAGTATTTTAGCTAGAAAATGAGTTTTGTCAGAAAGCATGAAACCGCTCTAAAACGTCGAAATATGCCATAAAATGCGATTTTAGCACATTTTCTGAGCTTTTAATGTTTCATGTATTTTCGAAATAATATGAAATATTCTATAAAAATATTGATTTTATAGATTTTTAAAAGAATTTTTAAAAATATGTAAAAAATTTAAATAAATATTCAAAAATGCTAAAAACTTGATTTTAATGCATTTTTGACGATTTAAGGCATTTTCAAGGATTTTCTGAAAAACTATTTTTTAGATAAAATATACCTGTGAGTAAGCTTCCTAAAAGAAAATCAAAATTTTTGCTTACTTTTCCCAAAAATTTTTCAATTGCAGAAGGGGGGGGGGGGATTTTTAATGGATTTTAAAATATGTAAATAAATATTCAAAATGCTATAAACTTGATTTATTGCATTTTGACGATTTAAGGATTTTCAAGGATTTCTGAAAACTATTTTTTATTAAAATAACTAAGTAAGCTTCCTAAAAGAAAATCATAAATTTTGCTTACTTTTCCCAAAACAATTGCAGAAATTTTTTAAAGGGGTGAAATTTGAAAAATATTTTCAAAAAAAAAGTTAAAAGCCAAATGCTAAAATCGATTTAGCAATTTTCGATTTAAGATATTTTCGAAAATAATATGAAATATTTTTAAAAATATTGATTTTATAGATTTTTAATGGGATTTTTAAAATATGTAATAATTAATAAATATTAAAAAATGCTATAAAACTTGATTTTATTGCATTTTTAACGATTAAGGATTTTCAAGGATTTTCTGAAAACTATTTTTAGATAAAATATACCAGAGTAAGCTTCCTAAAAGAAAATCATAAAATTTTGCTTACTTTTCCCATAATTTCAATTGCAGTAGAAATTTATTTAAAAGTGTGAAAATCTAAGTATTTTAGCTAAAAATGAGTTTTGTCAGAAAAGCATCAACCGCTCTAAAACGTCGAAATATGCCATAAATGCGATTTAGCACATTTTTCATTTTTTGTTATTTTTTCGAAAATAATATGAAATATTCTATAAAAATATTGATTTATAGATTTTAATAGGATTTTTTAAAAATATGTAAATAATTAATAAATATTAAAAATGCTATAAACTATTTTATTATTTTGACGATTTAAGGCATTTTAAGGATTTTCTGAAAAACTATTTTTTAGATAAAATATACCTATAGATAAGCTTCCAAAAGAAAATCTAAAATTTTGCTTACTTTTCCCATAAATTTCAATTGCAGTAGAAATTCTATTTAAAATGTGAAAATCAAGTATTTTAGCTAAAAATGAGTTTTGCCAGAAAAGCACTCAAACCGTCTAAAACTCGAAATATGCAATAAAATACGATTTTAGCACATTTTTCTGAGCTTTTTAATTTTCATGTATATTTCGAAAATAATATGAAATATTTTAAAAATATTGATTTTTATAGATTTTAATGATTTTTAAAAATATGTAAATAATTAATAAATATTCAAAAATGCTATAAAACTTGATTTTATTGCATTTTTGACGATTTAAGGCATTTTCAAGATTTTCTGAAAAACTATTTTTAGATAAAATATACCTTGAGTAAGCTTCCTAAAAGAAAATCATAAATTTTGCTTACTTTTCCCATAAATTTCAATTGCAGTAGAAATTCTATTTAAAAGTGTGAAAATCTAAGTATTTTAGAAAAATGAGTTTTGCCAGAAAAGCACTCAAACCGCTCTAAAACGTCGAAATATGCAATAAAATCGATTTTAGCACATTTTTTGACTTTTAATGTTTCATGTATTTTCGAAAATAATATGAAATATTTATAAAATATTGATTTTTATAGATTTTTAATGGGATTTTTAAAAATATGTAAATAATTAATAAAATTAAAAATGCTATAAAACTTGATTTTATTGCATTTTTGACGTTTAAGGCATTTTCAAGGATTTTCGGAAAACTTTTTTTAATAAAATATACCTATATAAGCTTCCTAAAAGAAAATCATAAAATTTTGCTTACTTTTCCCAAAATTTAATTGCAGAAAATTCTTTTAAAAGTGTGAAAATCTAAGTTTTTTATTAAAAATGAGTTTTCCGAAAACACTAAAACCCGCTCTAAAACGTCGAAATATGCAAAAAATACGATTTTAGCACTTTTTCTGATTTTTTAATTTTATGTATTTTAAAAAAATATGAAATATTTTAAAAATATTTTTTTAAAATTTTTAATGGTTTTTTAAAAAATATGTAAAAATTTAAAAAATTTAAAATGCTAAAAAACTTATTTTTTGCATTTTTGACTTTTTAAGGGCTTTAAGGATTTTCTAAAAAACTATTTTTTAGATAAAATTTTCCAGAAAACCCAAAAAGAAAATCATAAAATTTTCTTTTTTCCTAAATTTCAATTGAGTGAAATTCTATTTAAAAATGTGAAAATCAAAAGTATTTTAGCAAAAAAATGTTTTTTTCAGAAAAGCATCAAACCCTAAAAAACGTCAAATACCCCAATAAAATCTTTTTTAAACATTTTTTTCTGAGCTTTTAATTTTTCATGTTTTTTTCGAAAATAATATGAAATAAAAAAAATATTGTTTTATAGTTTTTTAATGGATTTTTAAAAATATGTAAAAAATTTAAATAAATTTTAAAAAATGCTATAAACTATTTTATTGCTTTTTTTGACAATTAAAGGCTTTTTTCACGGATTTCCCAAAAAAGGGAAAATAAAAAAATTTTGCTTATTTTTCCCCATAAATTTAATTTTTCAGTAGAAATTCTTTAAAAGTGTGAAAATTAAGTATTTTAGCTAAAAATGATTTTTGCCAGAAAAGCACTCAAACCCTCTAAAACGTCAAAATTTTTAAAAAAATCGATTTTAGCACTTTTCCCCTGAGTTTTTTAATTTTCATGTATTTTCGAAAATAATATGAAATATTCTTAAAATATTGATTTTTATAGATTTTTAAGGGGTTTTTTTTTAAAAATATGAAAAAAATAAAAATTTAAAAATGCTATAAAACTTATTTTTTGTTTTTTTTGACAAATTAAGGCTTTTTAAACGGATTTCCTAAAAGGAAAATAAAAAATTTTTGCTTATTTTCCATAAATTTAAATTGAAGTAGAAATTCTTTTTAAAAAGTGTGAAAATCAAGTATTTTACTAAAAAATGATTTTTTCAAAAAAACATCAAACCGCTCTAAAACGTCGAAATATCCCCAAAAATCTTTTTTAGAAATTTTTCTGGTTTTTAATGTTTCATGTATATTTCAAAAATAATATGAAATATTCTTTTAAAATATTGTTTTATAGATTTTAAATGGGTTTTTAAAAAAAATATGTAAAAAATTAAAATATTAAAAAATGCTATAAAACTTTTTTGCTTTTTGACTTTTTGGCATTTTCAAGGATTTTCTAAAATTTTTTTTTAGTTAAAATATACCTAAATAAAGTTCCAAAAAGAAAATCAAAAATTTTCTTACTTTTCCATAAATTTCAATTGGTAAAAATTCTTTTAAAAAAGTGTGAAAATTAAGTATTTTGGTAAAAAATGAGTTTTGCCAGAAAAGCACTAAAACCCGCTCAAAACGTCGAAATATAATAAAATCGATTTTCTTTTTTTTGGGTTTTTTAATGTTTCATTTTTTTTTAAAAATAATAAAAATATTTTTTAAAAATATTATTTTTATATTTTTTAATGTTTTTTAAAAATATTAAATAATTAATAAATTTTAAAAAAAATGCTATAAACTATTTTATTGTTTTTTTGACGATTAAGGCTTTCAGGATTTCCTAAAGGAAAAATAATAAAATTTTGCTTATTTTTTCCCCATAAATTTCAATTGCAGTAAAAATTCTTTTAAAAGTGTGAAAATTAAATTTTTTAGCTAAAAAATGAGTTTTGCCAGAAAAGCACTAAACCGCTCTAAAACGTCAAAATTTGCAAAAAATCGATTTTAGCACATTTTTTTGAGTTTTTAATGTTTCATGTATTTTCGAAAAAAATATGAAATATTCTATAAAATATTGATTTTTATAGTTTTAAAAATTTTTTTTTAAAAATATGTAAATAATTAATAAATATTAAAAAATGCTATAAAACTTATTTTATTTTTTTTTTTGACTTTTTAAGGTTTTTTAAAGGGTTTTTTCTGAAAATTTTTTTTTAGATAAAATAATATGATTAAGTTCCAAAAAGAAAATCATAAAATTTTGCTTATTTTCCCCATAAATTTAAATTGCAGAAAATTCTTTTTAAAAAGTGTGAAAATAAAAATATTTTAGCTAAAATGAGTTTTGGAAAAGCACAAACCCGCTCTAAAACGTCGAAATATCCCATAAAATCGTTTTTAGCATTTTTTTCTGATTTTTTTAATTTTCATTTTTTTCGAAAATAATATGAAATTTTTAAAAAAATATTGATTTTATAGTTTTTAAAGGGGTTTTTTAAAAAATGAAAAAATTTAAAATAAATATTAAAAATGCTAAAAACTTTTTTTATTGTTTTTTTGCGTTTAAGGCATTTTGGGGTTTTTGAAAAATTTTTTTTTAAAAAATATACCTATGAAATTTAAAAGAAAATCATAAAATTTTGCTTACTTTTCCCATAAATTTCAATTGCATAGAAATTCATTTAAAATGTAAAATCAAATATTTTGCTGAAAAATGAGTTTTCCCAAAAACCTCAAACCGCTCAAAACTCAAATATGCAATAAAATACGATTTTAGCACATTTTTCTGAGTTTTTTAATTTTCTTTATATTTCAAAAAAATATGAAATATTTTTTAAAAATATTGTTTTTTATAGTTTTTAAAATTTTTTTTTAAAAATATGTAAAAAATTTAATAAATTTAAAAAATGCTATAAAACTTGATTTTAATGCTTTTGACGATTTAAGGCATTTTCAAGGATTTTCAAAAAACTTTTTTGATAAAAATACCTGTGAGTAACTTCCAAAAAAAAAATCAAAAATTTTTTGCTTATTTTCCCCAAAAATTTCAATTGCAGTAGAAATTCTTTTTAAAAGTGTAAAATCTAAGTTTTTAGCTAAAAAATGATTTTTGCCAGAAAACACTAAACCCCCTCTAAAACGTGAAATATGCAAAAAATACGATTTTGCACATTTTCTGAGTTTTTTAATGTTTCATGTATATTTCGAAAATAATATGAAATATTCTATAAAAATATTGATTTTTATAGATTTTTAATGGGATTTT
>WNWK01041507.1:0-16416 GCA_009830355.1 Cherax destructor | reverse complement strand
AACCACCTTTGATGGGGACGTTTCACCATTTTGGGTGTTTTGGGACGTTAATCCCCCTGGGGTCTGGGGCGTTAATCCCAAAATGGTGTCTGAGGACGTTAATACCCCACCTGGTTACTGGGGGTAACCCCAAAATGGGTCTGAGGACTTTAAATACCCCACCTGGTGTCTGAGGAGTTAATACCTTTTTGGACGTTAATCCCCTTTTGTACTGAGGACGTTAATACACCACCTGGTGTACTGAGGGACGTTAATACACCACCTGGTGTACTGAGGGACGTTAATCCACCACCTGGTGTACTGAGGGACGTTAATCCACCACCTGGTGTACTGAGGGACGTTATTCCACCAACTGTTGTCCTGACGGACGTTAATCCACCAACTGGTGTACTGAGGGACGTTAATCCACCACCTGGTGTACTGAGGGACGTTAATACACCATCTGGTGTACTGAGGAAGTTAATACACCACCTGGTGTACTGAGGGACGTTAATACACCACCTGGTGTACTGAGGGACGTTAATACACCACCTGGTGTACTGAGGGACGTTAATACACCACCTGGTGTACTGAGGGACGTTAATCCACCACCTGGTGTACTGAGGGACGTTAATCCACCAACTGGTGTCCTGACGGACGTTAATCCACCAACTGGTGTACTGAGGGACGTTAATCCACCACCTGGTGTACTGAGGGACGTTAATACACCACCTGGTGTACTGAGGAAGTTAATACACCACCTGGTGTACTGAGGGACGTTAATACACCACCTGGTGTACTGAGGACGTTAATACGCCACCTTATGTACTGATGGACGTTAATCCACCACCTGGTGTACTGAGGGACGTTAATCCACCACCTGGTGTACTGGGGGACGGTAATCCACCACCTGGTGTACTGAGGGACGTTAATATGCCACCTGGTGTAGTGAGGGACGTTAATACACCACCTGGTGTACTGAGGGACTCTAATACGCCACCTGGTGTACTGAAAGACGTTAATACACCACCTGGTGTACTGAGGGACGTTAATACGCCACCTGGTGTACTGAGGGACGTTAATACGCCACCTGGTGTACTGAGGGACGTTCATACGCCACCTGGTGTACTGAGGGACGTTAATACGCCACCTGGTGTACTGAGGACGGTAATACATCACATGGTGTACTGAGGGACGTTAATACGCCACCTGGTGTACTGAGGGACGTTAATACACCACCTGGTGTACTGAGGGACGTTAATACACCACCTGGTGTACTGAGGGACGTTAATACACCACCTGGTGTACTGAGGGACGTTAATACACCACCTGGTTTACTGAGGGACGTTAATACAACCTGGTGTACTGAGGGACGTTAATACACCACCTGGTGTACTGAGGGACGTTAATACACCACCTGGTTTACTGAGGGACGTTAATACACCAACTGGTGTACTGAGGGACGTTAATATACCAACTGGTGTACTGAGGAACGTTAATACACCACCTGGTGTACTGAGGGACGGTATTAATATACCTCCTGGTGTACTGAGGGACGTTAATAATATACCACCTGGTGTACTGAGGACGTTAATACACCACCTGGTGTACTGAGGGACGTTAATAATATACCTACTGGTGTACTAAGGGAAGTTATTAATACACCACCTGGTGTACTGAGGGTCGTTATTAATGCACCAACTGGTATACTTAGGGACGTTATTATTGTACCACCTGGTGTACTGAGGGAAGTTATTAATGCACCAACTGGTATACTGAGGGACGTTATTGATGCATCACCTGGTGTAGTGTGGCCAGTTATTTATACACCACGCGGTATATTGAATTTCGTTATTCTTATACCACCTGGTGTATTATGTATAGTTATTTTTGTACCACCCAGAGAATACAAATTGATTTTTATCACATTAAGATATAATATACAGATATTCTTACACAATAAAGTAAAGGAATTAGTTATTCTTAAATAATCAAGATTACAGAATTTATTGTTGAAAAGGCTTGCGTGTAGGTGACAGTGGTGTAAGCACTCTAGTGGTGACATTGGTGTAAGCACTCTAGTGGTGACAGTGGTGTAAGCACTCTAGTGTTTACAAAAATATTAAATATTTACCCATTCAAGTTCGTTCTTAGTCAGGTGTGTTAATATTAGTTATCTTATTACACCAGTTGTATAGGGGTGTAGAGTGGCTGGTTGTTATTACATTTTGAGGTGAAGTGCTTAGTTTCTTCCTATAATGTCAGGAGTTAACAGGTTAGTTGTTCTTACCATCACGTAAATAATACTTTTGTTACTGGGATCGGCATCTTTATTTCTGTCTCTTTTGCCTTTTCCCTCTCAATTTCTCTTAAAGGTCCACGTAATTCAAATTTTAAACCTGGACGAGTCAATACTGGAAGGAAGGATTTACTAAAAAATATTAATAGTTAGTAATAAATTACTATTTTTCAGGCGTAATTAATAAACAATTATTTTCATCCTGATTTTGTTAGTGAAAATTTGATTATTTTTAGGGAGTTATTTAATAATAGTGATTCCATGTGAATATAATAATAATTTAGTGTAACAATATTATGTGCTTTGCTTTGTGGTTAATTATTTTACATAGACAATTTCTGCTTGAAAGATAAGCAAGTGTTTATGCAATTAATTTCCAAGCAGTAGAGATTCTAGTGCTGACAAGGGTCGTGGATCAAACCCCACTGCTCATAATGAGAGTAATGAAGTACAAATATTTAGGTTGAAAGTAACCCTATTAAAGGAAAGAAAAAGATCTAGGACTGAAAGTACAAAGATCCGCGAAGAAAAAGAATTAGAAATCTTTAGGGCTGAAGAGAGAGAATTTGTTAATCAGAAGAGAACAGGATAATATGTAAAAGTGTTTAATTTGGATAAAGCTATAACATTTGTTCCTAAATTTTTGAAGAAAGATCCAGATAATTATTTTGCATTATTTGAAAAAGTGCTAGGGGGCAGCAGTGGCCAGACAGTAACTGGTCAACATTAGCACGAACCCAGTGAATTGGAAAAGGGTTACAAGCAGTTAGTGTTCTCTAGATGGTCACGAATTTTCAGATTATGAGAAAATGAAGTTTTGTTGGCTTATCAAATATGTGCCGATTGTTGAGCCTAAGGGGATCAGTGAAGTGATTGTTGAACCTGAGGGAATCAGTGAAGTGATTGTTGGACCTGAGGGAATCAGTGAAGTGATTGTTGAGCCTGAGGGGATCAATGAAGTGATTGTTGAATCTGAGGGTATCAGTGAAGTGATTGTTGAGCCTGAGGGGATCAATGAAGTGATTGTTGAATCTGAGGGAATCAGTGAAGTGATTGTTGAGCCTGAGAGAATCAATGAAGTGATTGTTGAATCTGAGGGAATCAGTGAAGTGATTGTTGAGCCTGAGGGAATCAATGAAGTGATTGTTGAATCTGAGGGAATCAGTGAAGTGATTGTTGGACCTCAGAGGATCAGTAAAGGGATTGTTGAGCCTGAGGGAATCAATGAAGTGATTGTTGAATCTGAGGGAATCAGTGAAGTGATTGTTGGACCTCAGAGGATCAGTAAAGGGATTGTTGAGCCTGAGGGAATCAATGAAGTGATTGTTGAATCTGAGGGAATCAGTGAAGTGATTGTTGGACCTCAGAGGATCAGTAAAGGGATTGTTGAGCCTGAGGGAATCAATGAAGTGATTGTTGAGCCTCAGGGGATCAGTAAAGGGATTGTTGAGCCTGAGGGGATCAGGGAAGGGATTGTTGAGCCTGAGGGGATCAGTGAAGTGATTGTTGAGCCTGAGGGGATCAGTGAAGTGATTGTTGAGCCTGAGGGGATCAGTGAAGTGATTGTTGAGCCTGAGGGGATCAGTGAAGTGATTGTTGAGCCTGAGGGGATCAGTGAAGTGACTGTTGAGGTGACGTTGCATCAGGCTGCCTCCATCACAATGTGCGAGGTGTGGGACTCGAGTACCGGGAAAGAGGTTGCAGCGTCGGGTTATAATGATGTGTTAACCCGGCACAAAGAAAGTGTGGTAAGAATCCTGGGCAGAGATGACCAGAGGTAATGCAGGTGTGATGAGGGGGGGGGGAGGGGGTTAAGCAGATTAGTGTCAAAGGGAATAAACCAGGGGGGCTAATGACCACCTGAGGTGCTGTTAGTAAATATTATAACAAGACAAGGAGTGGAGTGTGCCTGAAGGGAAACCAGCCTCTTACTAGGCCTCCGATTAATGACTCATCGTTAATGGGGTATGTGTGGCGGCAAATAAATTGTTTGGCGAGCTTCCTTCACAGGTATAAGGCTCATATAATGTGTTTTTAAGAGGATTACCTGGAGGATGTATGGGTTCTGGGGATCCTTGATGGTGGGGACGTCTTGCCCGCTTCTGTATCATCATAGTGAAAATGGCGGAGACTGTTGCATGATACGAGTGGATGGAACGTGGGTGTCAGTCTCGTATGAGTGTGTATGCGCCAGCAGAAGGCAGTGTGAGAGTTAAAAATTATTTTATAAGAGAAGATTTAGTATCTTAGGTCATTGGCGACATTAGGCTTTGTAGGGGATTATTGGAATTGTGTGGAAGAACGATGTAAACCCAATAAGGGCGAGGCATTATTCTCCGGTTTTGAGGGAGTTATTACTTGATGTTCACTTCAAGGATGTATGTTGTAGGTTAGATGTGGTGCCCCATAATCCCTCCTCATATTTATGAGGCATTATGTGGTAGGAGGCTTAATAGTATGAGAAATGTTTTTTTTTTTAATTATTATGAAACTAGACTGTGTCAGTATCATAGGATTGGGGCGGCTCGGGAGGGGGGTGTACCCTATGGAAGTTATTGAAGGTCAGAAGCTTTTAATAAAGTGCTTGAATGATGAGCAATATGGTGCAGTGCTGGTACAGGCGGTGGTGGAGGAGAGGTTTCGGGGAGACAAACATTCTGCGTGAGTTACGTGCACAGCAACAGCGGAAGCAGGCGACTATTATTCCATGTCTAGAGGTGCATTATGTGGAAAGGGTAAGTCCTGCAAACCACTGATACGATGTGTGTTTTTGTGGACAGGTGGTATGAGGAGTAGAGGGCTGTGTTCGAGGTTCTTGAGGGAATTTTGTGCAATCCTAAGAATAGGAATAGGATTGTCTTAAGGGAGTTATTGATGAGGAGGAAATTTGTTGGGCAATGACAGTAATTGCTAAGGGTAAATCCCCGTGGCTTGATGGAAAACCAGTGGAATTTTAGTTTTTTTTTGGTATGTCTCATGAATGCGATGAAGGACGGGGGTAGGTTGAGCTCTGTTCACTGGACGGCAGACGTTGTGCTCGTTCCAAAGGGTAAGAAGCAAGTAGGAATTTGTGATTATTTCGCTCTTTGCAAAAGTGTTAGGAAATCGTCTAAAGTGTGTCGTGGACTGCGTTGTCACACCCGGTCTGTATGGTATTCCAAAAAGATCCGTGTTAGCAGGCTATTCCATTATTGATGATTTTGTGAGTGCAAGGCCACATTATTTACCCTTGATTAAAAAGGTGCCTATGATTCAGTAGAGAGGGACACTTTCCATAGTATCCTACAGGGATTTGGGGAGGAAATTGTCAGGTGAGTGGATATGTTGAATCGTGAAGGTACGACTGAGTACAAGTGAATGGTAAGTTAGAGAGGAGTTGTACGCATGTGCAAAGGCTTAAGGTAGAATTGTCCTTTGGTTCAGATACTTTTCTTATGTGTACATGACGAGTTCTATAAGCTAGGGAGAGATAGTGTGTTTGGTGCGGTGATGAGAGAGGAAGGAGATATTTTCTTGTAATTTTGGTTTAAGTCGATGATGATTCGTTATTGCTGAATGAGAATATGAGATTTCAAGAGCTGGAAGAGGGGGAAGGGATGTTTGGGAATGCATCAGTGATGATTGTGAGTGCTGATGAATCTTAAATCCTAGGTCTTGGCGAATGGGTTAATCACAGAGATTGGGATAGCTGTTATACCGCAAAGTGGAAGGGTGTTTAAAGATTTGTGGGATTCTTTACACAATCGTTAGAGAGGTGGCGAAGGTAGCAAATTCTGAGAGGGTGAAATATAGCATTTTAAATCGATTAACCCTTTACCAGGCCAGGTGTGCCTCATATTTGATTCTGCCATAGAGGGTATTTTAGAGGCGCCTAAAATAAATAAACTTGACAAATGAACACAAATAAATATGTCTTAGAATTGCTTATATTATCAGAATATAGGTTGCAAATGTTGCAGTGTCTCAAATTTGATGCGTGGCCTGGTAAAGGGTTAAAAGGAGTTCGGCCTTAACACATAACAGTTTTACAAAGGGCCATTACTGTGAATGCCCTTCTGTATAGCAGGGCTTGTTATGGGGCTAATGTTTACCCCTTAACTAGTGTTGTGCTGCGTACTATCCAAAGTAGGATTTTCCAGTTTTTGTGATCGTCGAAGTGTGAATGATTGATAAGGGAAGCGGTGACACTGCCGTTGAGGAAAGGGTTGAGGAGAGGGTTGAAGAGAGGGATGAGGAGAGGGTTGAGGAAAGGGTTGAGGAGAGGGTTGAGGAGAGGATTGAGGTTATTGCATCTACGTAAGTGTGTGTTGTGTGTTTATGTACAAAACAAGCAATGTTACATATTGGGACTTCGAGGATGGGAGTCTGGAGCGAATGTATGGCGTGTTAAATATTTTCAGAGGAATTAATTTTAGAGACAGTCTGCGGTTGTTGAAAGTGATTGATGTCCATGAGAGAGCCCCTGCATGATTAAGATCATGGTTTTGTATGACTTTCTGACAGGGGATATAAGTGCTCGAGTGGTGTCGTTGTATCATCTGTATGACTGGGGACACATTTAGAAGTTTGTCAGATTGTGTATCCCTCCGAGGGAACGTGAAGTTATGTATAAAATTTTGCATGGCATTCTTCCGGCTAGAGCGTTGTTGTTGTATCGGAAAATAGTGGAAATAAATGGTATGCTGACACTGGGGATGCTGACACTGGGGATGCTGACACTGCGGATGCTGACACTTGACTTCTGTGGGCGTTTTGAAAGGTTGGGAACATGGCTACCTCGAGTGTTAGTTGTAGTAACAGACAGTAGGAAGGTATCAGTGTTAATGGCTTAAGCTTGGACATGGCAAAGTTAACTGACGTCACAGCGAGAGCTGCGGTGAATATAATTGTTGACTATATTCACACAATGTGATTTTGTCTTGAGTCGGTGGAGAATTTGGATATCAAGCGTCGTTTTCTGGCAGCAAAATTTTATAGGACGATGAACAGGAATAAATATTTGTTTGGCAGGGCACCTGGGCAGAGTTTCCGGATGGGGTATTTAAGAATTATTGGAGGGGGATTGTTGGTGTTAGGTAAGTTTTTTTAGTGTATACCATAGGTGTTTGTGTTTTGGTGTATACCATAGGTGTTTGTGTTTTAGTGTATACCATAGGTGTTTGTGTTTTAGTGTATACCATAGGTGTTTGTGTTTTAGTGTATACCATAGGTGTTTGTGTTTTAGTGTATACCATAGGTGTTTGTGTTTTGGTGTATACCATAGGTGTTTGTGTTTTGGTGTATACCATAGGTGTTTGTGTTTTAGTGTATACCATAGGTGTTTGTGTTTTAGTGTATACCATAGGTGTTTGTGTTTTAGTGTATACCATAGGTGTTTGTGTTTTAGTGTATACCATAGGTGTTTGTGTTTTAGTGTATACCATAGGTGTTTGTGTTTTAGTGTATACCATAGGTGTTAGTGTTTTAGTGTATACCATAGGTGTTTGTGTTTTAGTGTATACCATAGGTGTTTGTGTTTTAGTGTATACCATAGGTGTTTGTGTTTTAGTGTATACCATAGGTGTTTGTGTTTTAGTGTATACCATAGGTGTTTGTGTTTTAGTGTATACCATAGGTGTTTGTGTTTTAGTGTATACCATAGGTGTTTGTGTTTTAGTGTATACCATAGGTGTTTGTGTTTTAGTGTATACCATAGGTGTTTGTGTTTTAGTGTATACCATAGGTGTTTGTGTTTTAGTGTATACCATAGGTGTTTGTGTTTTAGTGTATACCATAGGTGTTTGTGTTTTAGTGTATACCATAGGTGTTTGTGTTTTAGTGTATACCATAGGTGTTTGTGTTTTAGTGTATACCATAGGTGTTTGTGTTTTAGTGTATACCATAGGTGTTTGTGTTTTAGTGTATACCATAGGTGTTTGTGTTTTAGTGTATACCATAGGTGTTTGTGTTTTAGTGTATACCATAGGTGTTTGTGTTTTAGTGTATACCATAGGTGTTTGTGTTTTTGTGCTCGCAGGTTTTTTCTGTAAGGCCCTAGTATGCCTAGGCCTGTTTATGCGAGAGTACTGTATGGTGTTTTTGCTTGCTGGTAACTAGTCTACCAAGCAGAAGTGAAGGGGGGGAGGTGTCTTGGAGCCTCCCTGTTTGTAAATGTATATAAAATTTTGTGTCACTAGTAGCAGTGTGCTAGTGAGCTAATGTGAACTGGAGTGTGGTGGTTTTTGGAGTGGATTGTAAGTTGTATATAAGTTACTCATTATTATATTAGATATATTTTTGTATAAGCGAGTTTTTGTATCCTTCCTAACACTATATTAATTATTTGCACTCATGCATCATAATTTGTATGAGTACATGCTGGTCCTAGAGTGGCTGTTTTTTTTTTCAGTGTAATTTAAATGTCCCTAGACAGCAGATTGAGCAGCCATTTAGGAGCCAGGACCAGGTTATTTAAGATACGATATCGAAGTCGTAAGAATCAGATACCTGAGAGGTGTCCTATATGATAATAATGAAATTGATGATGTCCCACAAGCTGGATTTCATAGTGGAAGTGAAGCAATGTTGCTATAATCCCTTGAGAATGACCTCGATAATTATTTCAACGTCTTGATAAAAGGCAACAAACCCTGTGCTGGCCTTCACAACACTGGATACCATTGCTCCATTTCCAGTTGTGCAGTAAATGTCTGGAATGGATTTCCACCAAGATTTCTCAGGAGTGTCTGGATATGACTCAAAAAAATGTTGCTGTCTTGAATAGCTATGTTTTTGTACCCAAAAAGTGCCAACAAATAATTATGCATCCATCGTCAGTTACCAGGCAAAGTTTTCGACATATTTGCAAATACGAAAAACTCCGTTTCTCTCCGTTTTTTCTGCGTTGTTGTTCTGTAAAGTTGGCTGGAATTCCTATTAGCCTTTGATCTTGCTTTAGGACTTTGTGTCCGACGCTTCTGATGATGTCCACCAGTGTTTTGAAGATAAGTTATTCTTAACTGATGTAGAAGCGAGGGAAATTGTAAATAAATACGAGGTGTACAGTCTAACGAAACGCTAAAGTCAACTCATTCAGCCTCAATTAATGTCTTTAAATTCACGTAACAAATGGGTTGCAGGGCGTTGAAGAATACCAAGATGACTTTATAATAATTTATGACACCCCTGTGAGGGGGGGGGAGTTCCGGGGGCATTGACCCCCGGAACTCCCTCCAGGTAAACTCCAGGACCTGAACATGTTCGGTTTCAAGGTTTTATTTAAAAAGCAGCCTTATTATTGATTGAGAATATGCTAGTACGAAGTGAGTTTGGACCAGGTCATGTCACTGGACAAACCAAATAACAGGTCATTAGTAACATCGAAGAACCTACTACTACTAGAAGAGCTATGACGCAATTTGTTAAGAATTGTAGGAATTTACCGAGGTTATTACCAACGTTTTACATATGTACTTCATTTGTTAACTTTGCAAACTAGTGGTAAGCATTAATTTGTTTGAAATGAGCAATGCCAGAGCATTCGAACGCCCGAATAGATTTCTTACCGATAATACAGTTCTGCACAGCCTCAATTTTAACAAACACTTCATAGTATGAATGTAAGTAAAAAAGGCAGGAATGTCTGATATTCATCTTCGTAAATCAAAGGAAAATGCTGAAAAAAAAACCATACCACGGGTGGGGTTAGAACGCCTCGTATAATTCTAGAATATGCAGATTATAACACTATAACTTTTATACACAATCTGGAAAACAAGAAGAGACGATTGATATGTGGGACTCTGAACATTCAGCATGTTACATAATGTTGCACCTCATTGCACACATTACCCAGGTTATTCATAAAAGTGTAACACATTACATCAATTAACATTTCAAATGAGTATCAGGTTTTCTAAGTAATAAATATATTCAGCACAAATAACCCGCACGTAAGAAAGAAAAGCTTACGTCGAGGTTATCCTTGATCACCAAGGATTACCTCCACAAAGTTGAAATCTTGTTTTCTAACTCACACTCCTCTCGTTTCCAACCCTCTTGATCACATCAAGAGAAACTTTCAACAATAAAATTCGGACTCTCTCCTCCTGACTTTGACTTTGTTCAAAGTTTCCGTCTTATCTGTCCCTCTGTGTCTTATTTCTATGATCTTCCTAAAACTCATAAACCTAATATTCCTCTACGTCCCATCATATCCTCTAGAGGTTTTACCTCTTATTCTCTTGCCTCTTGGCTGACCAAAACTCTCACTCCCTTTCTTGGTACTTTTTCTGCTGCTCACCTCCGTCACTCTCAAGACTTCACCGAACGTGTTCGTCTCTCCCGACCTGTAAGATGCTTAGTCTTGACGTTGAGTCCCTCTTCACAATGTCCCTCTTGATGATGTTCTTAATTTTCTAGGAGAGAAAGCCAATGAAGGGTTACTTCATCTCATAACTACTGATGCCTTTCTTGATCTTATTCGCCATTGAGTGGACTTAGACTCCTTTTCATTTGAAGATAAATGTTCTTCTCTATGCTATGGGTTCTCGTCTGTCCTCTATTCTTATTAACCTTTATTTGGAATACTTGGAAACTGTTCTTCCTAGTACACCCTTCCCTCTGGCTCCGCTGTGTGGATGATATCTTTGCTCTTTGGCCCCATGGTTCTAGTCTCTTCCAGCCATTCTTGATGCTCTTAACAATCTTACTCAATCTATCAAGTTTAAAACTGAATGGAAATCTAACTTATTGCTTCCTTTTATTGAAGTACATGTTCATCGCTCAGCTACAAGCTTTGCACAGTGGCATGTACATTCATTATTTTTCTTACCATTCTCCCTCTGTCAAAAAAAAATTGTTCTTATTTCTCTCTTTCTCTCATGGCCTCTGCATTTGTAACCCCCAGTTCCTTGAATCGTAATTTCCACTCTTTGTAATTCTTTCTTTCGTCTTGGCTACCCTTCCGATTTCAAAAATTCTTCCTTTTCACGTGTTAAATGGACTTTCTTCTCTCGCAAACTCTCTACTCCTGTGAAAAGTCCTGTTCTCTGCCTTCCCTATATTTCCAGTCTTTCTAATCTCAACTCTGTCCATTCCTTACATATTAAACTTACTTTCGTACCTCCTCTCCTGCTATAGATGTTGCTGGTGTCTACTCTATCCCATGCTCCTCTATGCTGATCTTTCTAACAGATTTAAAGAAAAGAAAAGACGTGTTAAGCTTGCGGACACCAATAAAGCTCGTTTCTGTTATGTTAGATATTACAATCATCCTATTCACTAATCCTCTTCTAAAACTGTCTATCCTACTTCTAGCTTTCACAGTCATCGACTTATATACTACTTTTCTTGAATGAATCTTAGTCGTGGCTTTGTCTCCGTAGATGCCTTCCTTTCTCCTTACAGTGACAAATGTTCGAAACTTCAGAACACTCGTGATTCTTTCTTCACTTCCTTCCCCTACCTCTTTTCCTTTCCCATTTTTTCCTTTTTCTTTCTTTGTGTTCCTTTCTTCTCCCCAACCGTCTTACGTCTGTCAATTTTTTCTCTCTGTGTTTTGGGTCGTACCTCTGTGCGTTCTTAGCTCTGCTCCTTCTTCCTGCCCTTTGACTAATGTCACTTCTAATTCAACCATGTCTTCCCTTCCAGTCCTTTACTGTTGCTGCTATCTTGACAATTCCCTCCCTTCACTTTTCACTCCCTTTTCTCTCTTGTGCTACTAACTACTCTCTCTACTTCGTACTACCACTATTATTTCTACTACTACTTCGTACTACCACTATTATTTCTACTACTACTTCCATGAACAACCTTACCACAACTTTTTCTTCCTGTCGTTGTCTCGTCCTTGTCCCCCTCGCCTATATATACTGGCTACCTCTCTCTTTTATTTTAGTGTGACTTTGTAAACAGCTCAAGTAGGATCGTCGTCGTAAGCTCCTCTCTCCCATGTACAAGTTATTTGCATATTGTTCCAGTTACGGTAGTGTGCCCATTTGTTCAGTAAATATATGCAGTTTAAAATTTTTAGGTTTTTGATTACCATGCTATGCATGCCCCTAAACAAGTAACCAACACTCACTGGTATGTATTTATTGAAAAGTGTATATAGAATGCTATATACATATAGGATGGTAATTTTATTTCGAGAACTCATTTTCGCTTAATTGTAGCCACAGACAACTTTTCTTCTAGGAATTTCGAAAAAATATCTGTTATAGAATATACAATTAAATTTGCAGGAATTTTTTCGTGACACTGATAATTATTTTTTTTTCTAATTAAAGAAAGGCATGATGGAACTGCAGGGGAGATGCACTCAAAAATAACTTCACTTGCAAGAACCGAATAAAAATATTTAACATATAACTCAAATCCTAGCACAGATATAACTCATGTGAAACAATAATAACTCACTCCAGGGTCTCCAGGACACGGCATTCACTTACAATAAGAAGTAAAGCAAATTGCCTCTGTTCTATGATCTACGCACTGTACCGCACTGCGTTACTGTGAATTGATATGAACCCCATTCAGTGACCAGAGGAACCTCATCTACGGCGGAAAGAAAACTTGGACCCTCTCCCGAGACTTCTGGGAAAAAATGATACATGTTGATGATTATAAAACACTGTACCTGGATGATTATGTAACACTGTACCTGGATGATTATATAACACTGTACCTGGATGATTATATAACACTGTACCTGGATGATTATATAACACTGTACCTGGTCTCACTTTTTCGTATATCAAAAAGTTTAGTTGAAAATAAAAATAACTCAATTGATTTTCGGATTGACTTTATTTTCGCAACTATATATTGATATAATATTGTGTTTCAGAAGATAAATGCTTTAAGCCGGCATTTTATATATTGTATACTATAGGAAATCTACTGCAACTCTTTTGTACAGATATATAAAGGATTATGATGATTTAATACCCCAACCCTTCTGGGTCATACACAGTGTCTTTGATGTATAAGTCTTGGGATCAGGCAGTAATAGGATGTACAGTAATCCAGAGCCTATCAAGATAATTTTAAATGAACTACATCCCTTTGTTGTATATATAGTTTATTATTTTAATCTAAAAGAAGTAAAACGCATCTAGTTTAAATATTCAACAAGCGGCGTTTATATCACTTTGGCTTAAAAAGTATATGACCAAACTAAATGTACAAATTGCATTACCAAAAAGAATTACCATTTTTGAAACATGTATGTTTAGGCATTATTAATAATGACATTAATGCATTATTAATTACTAATATTAAGCCAACTTTACCGAGACACGGCAGCAGGTGAGTGTTCTGCGCCTCCATTTATATATATATATATATATATATATATATATATAAATATAGTAGTAGTAGGTTGGTAGACAGAAACCACCCAGGGAGGTACTACCGTCCTGCCAAGTGAGTGTAAAACGAAAGCCTGTAATTGTTTTATATGATGGTAGGATTGCTGGTGTCGTTTTTCTGTCTCATAAACATGCAAGATTTCAGGTACGTCTTGTTACTTCTACTTACACTTAGGTCACACTACACAAACATGTACACGTTTATGTATACACACTCATCTGAGTTTCTTTGATTTTATCTTAATAGTTCTTGTTCTTATTGCTTTTCCTTTCATATCCATGGGGAAGTGGAATAAGAATCTTTCCTCTGTAAGCCATGCGTGTTGTAAAAGTCAACTAAAATGCCGGGAACAATGGGCTAGTAACCCCTTTTCCTGTATAGATTTACTAAAAAGAAAAAGAAGAAAACCGTCAAAGTGGGATGTTTGAATGTGCGTGGATGTTGAGCGAATGATAAGAAAGAGATGATTGTAGATGTTATGAATGAAAAGAAGCTGGACAAAGCTGAAGGGGGTAGGAGAGTTTCAGTGGGGAGAAATAAATGGGATTAGGTCAGGAGTTTCAAATAGAGTTAGAGCTAATGAAGGTTGAATATGAAAAGTGGGTTATAGTAAGTGTTTATGCACCTGGAGAAGAGAGAAGTGTAGAGGAGAGAGAGATAGATTTTGGGAAATGTTGAGTGAGTGTGTGGGGAGTTTTGAACCAAGTGAGAGAGTAATTGTGGTTGGGATCTTAATGCTAAAGTGGGTAAAAATGTTGTGGAGGGAATAGTAGGTAAATTTGGGGTGCCAGGGTTAAATGTAAATGGGGAACTGTTAATTGAGCTATGTTTAGAAAGAGGTTTGGTAATAAGTAATACAAATTTTATGAAAAAGAGGATAAATAAATATACAAGGTATGATATAGCACGTAAGGAAAGTAGTTTGTTGGATTATGTATTGGTGGATAAAAGGTTGATGGGTAGGCTTAAGGATGTACATGTTTATAGAGGGGCAACGGATATATCGGATCATTATTTAGTTGACTGACCACCTCCAGTGCAACTTCAATGTTGACTAAGTGATCACTACACCACTACTATTGGTGTTTGCATATTAATTATCTGTAGCTGACTGAGGAGGACTACCGTGTAGACGAAACATTTCAACACTAAAGATATGCAACTGTTGCTCATATGTCTTACTCATCTGTTTACCTTTCATTGTTAAGGGCATTTTTGTGTCACACACACACACACACACACACACACACACACACACACACACACACACACACACACACAAGCTGATTCTCAGGACAGAAACAGAGAGGGAGAGAATCCTCCAAGAGAAACCACGATTGAAGGAAACGGAGGATTACAGGAGGGTGTTCCTAGACTGGGACAGAACAAAAACAGAACGACAGCAGCTGAGGGAGAGGGCACAAAGGCGAAAGGAGCGAGGAGGAGAGACAAGGACAGAATCAGTAGAGGACAACCAGAGCAGGACGGAGCAACAGGAACAAGCACAACCCAACAACCAAGCACACGGTCCCAACACAAACTACAACCCACACTCACAGCCCACACCCAACACTCTACTATAGAATC
Organism: Cherax destructor; assembly: GCA_009830355.1. Classification (NCBI taxonomy): domain Eukaryota; kingdom Metazoa; phylum Arthropoda; class Malacostraca; order Decapoda; family Parastacidae; genus Cherax; species Cherax destructor. The sequence continues at coordinate 1,199 of WNWK01041507.1, read as the reverse complement.
CCACAGTACACTGCCAGGTACCCCACCCTCACAGACCCCCCAAAACACTGTATTGGAGAGGAAACTGAAGGTATGGTACACCAATGCTGATGGAATAACAAATAAGTGGGAGGAATGGCACGAAAGAGTGAAAGAGGCATCACCGGACATAATAGCTCTCACTGAAACCAAGCTCACAGGTATGATAACAGATGCCATCGTTCCAATGGGGTACCAGATCCTGAGGAAAGACAGAGGGAACAGAGGGGGTGGAGGAGTGGCACTGCTGATCAAAAACCGATGGGATTTTGACGAGCTGGAGAGAGGAGACAGAGGAGAAACTGGGGATTACATAGTAGGAATGCTACAGTCTGGAGGTCCCAAGGTGGTAATTGCAGTGATGTATAACCCACCACAAAACAGCAGGAGGCCAAGGCAAGATTATAATGAGAGTAACAGAGCGATGATTGCAACACTGGCAGTAGTGGCCCGAAGGGCTTGTGCGAGCAGGGCGAAGCTACTGATCATGGGGGACTTCAACCATAGGCAAATTGATTGGGAGAACTTAGAGCCACATGGGGGCCAAGAAACGTGGAGGGCTAAGATGCTGGAGGTGGTACTGGAAAATCTCATGTACCAACACGTAAGAGACACTACCAGAGAGAGAGGAGAGGACGAACCAGCGAGACTGGACTTAGTATTCACCCTGAGTAGTGCAGATATTGAGGACATCACACAAGAAAGCCCCCTTGGGGCCAGTGATCACATGGTTCTAAGTTTCGAATACATAGTAGAGTTACAAGTGGAAGGGGAAGCAGGAAGGGCTGCACGAATGAAGCCAAACTACAAGAAAGGTGAATATGTGTTCATGAGGAACTTCCTGCATGGAGTTCAGTGGGACAGAGAGATGGCAGGGAAGTCAGTAGACGTGATGATGGAATATGTGACAAAAATTTGCAAGGAAGCTGAGGAGAGGTTTATACCCAAGGGTAACAGGAGAAGCGAAAAGACAGGATGAGCCCATGGTTCACCCAAAGGTGCAGGGAAGCCAAAACCAAGTGTACAAGGGAATGGAAGAGGTACAGAAGGCAAAGAACCCTGGAGAATAAGGAGAGCAGTCGTAGAGCCAGAAATGAATATGCACAGATCAGAAGGGAGGCCCAAAGACAGTACGAGAATGACATAGCAGCGAAAGAAATCTGACCCAAAGCTGCTGTACA
>WNWK01041506.1:12500-16416 GCA_009830355.1 Cherax destructor | reverse complement strand
AGGATACTACCATTCTGTGGTAGTAGGTTGGTAGACAGCAACCACCCAGGGAGGTACTACCATCCTGTGGTAGTTGGTTGGTAGACAGACAGCAACCACTAATGGAGGTACTACCATCCTGTGGTAGTAGGTTGGTAGACAGCAACCACCCAGGGAGGTACTACCATCCTGTGGCAGTAGGTTGGTAGACAGACAGCAACCACTAATGGAGGTACTACCATCCTGTGGCAGTAGGTTGGTAGACAGCAACCACTAATGGAGGTACTACCATTCTGTGGTAGTAGGTTGGTAGACAGCAACCACCCAGGGAGGTACTACCATCCTGTGGCAGTAGGTTGGTAGACAGACAGCAACCACTAATGGAGGTACTACCATCCTGTGGTAGTAGTTTGGTAGACAGCAACCACCCAGGGAGGTACTACCATTCTGTGGTAGTAGGTTGGTAGACAGCAACCACCCAGGGAGGTACTACCACCCTGTGGTAGTAGGTTGGTAGACAGCAACCACCCAGGGAGGTACTACCATCCTGTGGTAGTTGGTTGGTAGACAGCAACTACCTAGGGAGGTACTACCATCCTGTGGCAGTAGGTTGGTAGACAGCAGCCACCCAGGGAGGTACTACCATCCTGTGGTAGTAGGTTGATAGACAGCACCACCCAGGGAGGTACTACCATCCTGTGGTAGTAGGTTGGTAGACAGCAACCACCCAGGAGGTACTACCATCCTGTGGTAGTAGGTTGGTAGACAGCAACCACCCAGGAGGTACTACCATCCTGTGGTAGTAGGTTGGTAGACAGCAACCACCCAGGAGGTACTACCATCCTGTGGTAGTAGGTTGGTAGACAGCAACCACCCAGGGAGGTACTACCATCCTGTGGTAGTTGGTTGGTAGACAGCAACACCCAGGAGGTACTACCATCCTGTGGCAGTAGGTTGGAGACAGCAACCACCCAGGAGGTCTACCATCCTGTGGTAGTAGGTTGGTAGACAGCAACCACCCAGGGGTACTACCATCCGTGGTAGACGTTGGTAGACACACACTCCAGGAGGTACTACCATCCTGTGGTAGTACGTTGGTAGACAGCAGCCACCCAGGGAGGTACTACCATCCTGTGATAGTAGGTGATAAGGAAATGTGTAGAATTTTTAACACTTACTTCCTCTCAGTTTTACACAGGAAGATACTAGCGATATTCCAGAAATAATAAATTATGTAGAACAGGACGATAGTAAACTATGCACGATTAGGGTCACAAGTGACATGGTCCTTAGACAAATAGATAAATTAGAAACCTAACAAATCCCCAGGCCCTGATGAACTGTATGCAAGGGTTCTAAAGGAATGTAAAGAGGAGCTTAGCAAACCTATAGCTAATCTTTTCAACATATCACTGCAAACTGGCATGGTGCCAGATAAGTGGAAAATTGGCAAATGTAATACCTATTTTCAAAGCAGGAGACAGGTCCTTAGCTTCGAACTATAGACCAATAAGCCTAACCTCCATAGTGGGAAAATTTATGGAATCAATAATTGCCGAGGCAATTCGCAGCCATCTTGAAAAGCATAAATTAATCAATGAATCTCAGCACGGTTTTACAAAAGGGCGTTCCTGCCTTACAAATTTAATAACTTTTTCACTAAGGTATTTGAGGAGGTAGATCATGGTAATGAATATGATATTGTTATATGGACTTCAGTAAGGCTTTTGATAGAGTCCCACATCAGAGACTATTGAGGAAAATTAAGGCACACGGAATAGGAGAAATTTTTTCCTGGATAGAGGCATGGTTGACAAATAGGCAGCAGAGAGTTTGCATAAATGGGGAGAAATCAGAGTGGGGAAGCGTCACAAGCGGTGTTCCAGAGGGGTCAGTATTGGGCCCCTTGTGGTTCACAATCTACATAAACGACATAGATGAGGGAATAAATAGCGACATAAGCAAATTTGCCGATGACACCAAAATAGGCCGTCCAATTCATTCAAATGAGGACATTAGAGCACTCCAGGAAGATTTGAATAGACTGATGCAGTGGTCGGAGAAGTGGCAGATGCAGTTTAATATAGATAAATGCAAAGTTCTAAATATTGGACAGGACAATAACCATGCCACATGTATACTAAATAATGTAGATCTGAATACTACTGATTGCGAAAAGGATTTAGGAGTTCTGGTTAGCTGTAATCTAAAACCAAGACAACAGTGCATAAGTGTTCGCAATAAAACGAACAGAATCCTTGGCTTCATATCAAGAAGCATAAATAATAGGAGTCCTCAGGTTGTTCTTCAACTCTATATATCCTTGGTTAGGCCCCATTTAGATTATGCTGCACAGTTCAAGAATTAACACAGTAACAAGAAATGACATCCGTCTAGAAAGGTGTTTCTGGATCTGCGACAAGTATGTGGAACTATGGACAGATATCAGGAAAGCACTCAGGAGGTTAATAAACAATAAGCATGAAAAAAAAAGAGGAACTATTGAATAGTCTACCCGGTATATATAGAACATGGGAAGATAGGAAAAGAGTAAAGTCTAACACACACAATGACCAGTCTACAACAAATGACCCAAAAATAATCAGTCATCCACTGGAAAAAACACAGGAGACAAAAACATTAGCTAACTCAGCCCCCAGCTCTAGGACTGACCCAGACCCAGCCCCCAGCCATAGTGAACATCCAGATTTAGTTAAGGACGCCACCACAGCCATAGCCTCTAGTACAGACATAGTAGGGGAGCCCTCTTCCAGGGAAAATGTTGGCCCCATGTCATCAAAGGAGAAAAGCGCAGATAACGAGGAAAACCAAGGAGTGGAAAGAGAGGAAGAAAACGCAGATAATTCTGCAGATCTTTGGGAAAACACAAAACCAGTAAATATAGGCAGTCAAAACATATGCAGATTCTATGCAAAAGGTATGTGCCTTTATGGCAGAGATTGTTGGAATAAACACACCAGAAAATGTGCCAACACAGTCCAGAGAATGTTATGACCTGAGCTCCCCAGACCACCATATAAAGGGAACAGTACGATACAGAGAAAGCAGGGAAAGGGAAAATGAAAATGACCAGCAATCTTTTTTAGATATAAGGAGAAACAACCAGATCAAAGAAAGAGACAAAATGGGGAAATGGTACAGAGGGGACAGATGGGCAGAACAGCGGGACACGCCAAGACAGGCACCAGCTCATCAGGGCCGTATGAACAAACAAAGTCAGTACTGGAGAAACCAGGGGTATGGGCACCAGGGGCCATACCAGGTAGGACATCACCAGTGGTACTAACCAAACACAAAGAAAGACCAAACATCCCAAATGGTAACTCCTGCTTCATATTTGCAAATATTCAGGGTCTGAAATCAAATAAAAATAACAAAGTTAGTTATGTTAGTGGTCTCCTATCAGAAGCAAATGCCATGTTTGGAGCATTTACAGAAACACATACAAGGGATGTTTTGGACGGAGAGATTCAGATAGAAAACTATAACATGTATAGATGTGATAGAATTAATAGGTCACAGGGAGGAGTAGGACTCTATATAAAAGATACTCTCTGTTGCACAGAAGTGTTGAACGCTACGAATGATATAGTAGAAATCCTCGGCATTAAAGTGGAAAATAGGAATCTAGTAATTATCCTAGTATACAAACTACCATCAGCAACTGCGGAGGAATTCACAGAGCAGTTAAGGAAGATAGATAGCTACCTGGATAGGCTAGAGAATCAAACCCCATGCATTTTAATCCTTGGAGATTTTAATCTCCCTCATGTAAAATGGAAGATGAGGCAACATAATGTTATACCAGAAATATCTCCTGGAATTACCCTGGCTCAACAGGCACATACCAGGGAACTAATGAGGCTTTGTGAAAAGTACTCACTAAACCAACAGATAATTGATCCCACTAGAAATG
>WNWK01041506.1:0-7500 GCA_009830355.1 Cherax destructor | reverse complement strand
TTTGGCGTTTGGGGGTAGGGGAAGGAGAGATAGAGGGGAGTAGAGGAAGGGGGACGGTGAGTTGGGGTTAGGGAGGGGTAAGGGGATGTGGGGGGAGGTCAGTATTGATTGCTGTTCTTGGGGTAAAGTGGTACTGTTCTTACTGTTGTTATTGTTACTGGTACTGTTGTTACTGATACTGTTGTTACTGGTACTGTTGTTGCTGGTAATGTTACTAGTACTGTTGTTACTGGCACTGTTGTTACTGATGCTGTTATTGGTACTGTTGTTACTGGTACTGTTACTGTTGTTTATGGTTCTATTACTGGTACTGTTGTTACTGTTAATGTTGTTGCTGGTACTGTAGCTATTGTTACTGTTGTTACTGATACTATTGTTACTGGTCCTGTTGCTACTGATTACTGATTCTGTTGTTACTGGTACTGTTACTGCTGTTTCTGGTTCTGTTACTGTTTCTGGTACTGATGTTACTGGTAGTTACTGTTACTGTTGTTGCTGGTACTGTTGTTACTTGTACTGTAGCTATTGTTACTGGTACTGTTGTTGTTGGTACTGCTGTTACTGGTGCTGTTGTTACTGGTACTGTTACTGTTTTTACTGGTGCTGGTGCTTTTGGTACTGTTGCTTTTGATACTTTTGTTAGTGGTACTGTTATTGTTGCTGTTACTGGTACTGTTGTTACTGATACTAATGTTGCTAGTCCTGTTGTTGCTGGTCATGTTACTGATACTGTTGTTATTGTTGCTGTTGTTACTGGTACTGTTACTGATACTTTTGTTACCGGCACTGTTGTTACTACTGATAGTGTTGTAACTGATATTGTTACTGGTACTGTTGTTACTGGTACTGTTATTATTGGTGTTGTTGTTACTGGTACTGTTGTTACTGGTACTGTTGTTACTGGTACTGTTGTTACTGGGACTGTTATCATTGGTAGTGTTGTGACTGATACTCTTATTGTTACTGATACTGTTGATACTGATGCTGTTATTAATGGTACTGTTGTTACTGTTACTGTTATTGTTGCTGTTGTTACTGGTAGTGCTGTTATTGTTGCTGTTGTTACTGGTACTGTTGTTACTGATACCGTTGTTACTGGTACTGTTGTTACTGATACGGTTGTTACTGGTACTGTTATTGTTACTGATACGGTTGTTACTGGTACTGTTATTGTTACTGTTGTTAATGGTACTATTATTGTTGGTGATGTTACTGGTACTGTTTTTTCTGATACTGTTGTTGCTGGTCCTGTTGTTACTGATAATGTTGTTATTACTGTTGTTACTGGTACTGTTGTTACTGATATTGTTACTGGTACTGTTGTTACTGGTTCTGTTACTGGTACTGTTGATTTTGATACTGTTACTGGTACGGTTGTTACTGGTACTGTTGCTATTGGTACTGTTGTTATTGGTACTGTAGTTATTGGTACTGTTGTTACTGATACTGTTGTTACTGGTACTGTTACTGATACTGTTGTTACTCGTACTGTTGTTACTGATACTGTTACTGATCCTGTTATTGTTACTGTTACTGATACTGTTATTAATGGTACTGTTGCTACTGATACTGTTATTGTTGCTGTTGTTTCTGGTAGTGTTACTGATACTGTTGTTACTGGTACTACTGATACTGTTGTTACTGTTATTGCTTGTGGTACTGTTACTGTTAATGTTTGTGGTACTGTTACTGGTATCATTGTTATTGGTACTGTTACTGGTATCATTGTTATTGGTACTGTTACTGGTATCATTGTTATTGGTACTGTTACTGGTATCATTGTTATTGGTACTGTTACTGGTATCATTGTTATTGGTACTGTTGTAACTGGTATTGTTACTGGTACTTTTGTTATTGGTACCTTTATTATTGGTACCTTTGTTATTGGTACTGTTGTTACTGGTATTGTTATTGGTACTTTTGTTATTGGTGTTACTGGTACTGTTGTTACTTTTACTGTTACTGGTACAGTTGTTACTGTTACTCTTACTGTTGTTACTGGTACTGTTGTTACTTTTAATGGGAAAGCACTGGTTTGGTAATAGAGTTGTGGATGAGTGGAACAAACTCCCGAGTACCGTCATAGAAGCTAAGACCTTGTGTAGTTTTAAAACTAGGTTGGATAAATACATGAGTGGGTGTGAGTTGGACCTGACTAGCTTGTGCTACTAGGTCAGATGCCGTGCTCCTTCCTTAAGTGGATGTGACCTGACCTGACTAGGTCAAGGCATTGGCTTAAGCCGGAAGGTACTGTTGTTATTGTTACTGTTACTGGTACTGTTGTTACTGGTAGTGTTGCTGTTTCTGTTGTTACTGCTCCTATTGTTACTTTCAATGTTACTGTTACTGGTATTATTGTTATTGGTACTGTTAATGTTACTGTTGTTACTAGTTGTTACCATGCCACATAAGAACATAAGAAAGAAGGAACACTGCAGCAGGCCTACTGGCCCATGCGAGGCAGGTCCAAGTCTCCCACCGGCTTAAGCCAATGCCCCGACCCAGCCAGGTCAGGTTACATCCACTTAAGGAAGGAGCACGGCATCTGACCTAGTAGCACAAACTAGTCAGGTCCAACTCACACCCACCCGCACCCACTCATATATTTATCTAGCCTATTTTTAAAACTACACAACGTTTTAGCCTCTATAACTGTACTCGGGAGTTTGTTCCACTCATCGACAACTCTATTACCAAACCAATGCTTTCCTATATCCTTCCTGAATCTGAATTTATCCAACTTAAAGCCATTGCTGCGAGTCCTGTCAATACTAGATATTTTTAGCACGCTATTTACATCACCTTTATTTATTCCTGTTTTCCATTTATACACCTCAATCATATCCCCCCTAATTCTACGTCTTTCTAGAGAGTGCAGATTCAGGGCCCTCAGTCTATCCTCATAGGGAAGATTTCTGATACATGGAATCAACTTAGTCATCCTCCTTTGTACGTTTTCCAGAGCATTTATATCCATTCTGTAATACGGTGACCAAAACTGTGCAGCATAATCTAGATGAGGCCTAACCAAGGATATATAGAGTTGAAGAACAACCTGAGGACTCCTATTATTTATGCTTCTTGATATGAAGCCAAGGATTCTGTTCGCTTTATTGCGAACACTTATGCACTGCTGTCTTGGTTTTAGATTACTGCTAACCAGAACTCCTAAATCCTTTTCGCAATCAGTAGTATTAAGATCTACATTATTTAGTTTATATGTGGCATGGTTATTGTCCTGTCCAATATTTAGAACTTTGCATTTATCTATATTAAACTGCATCTGCCACTTCTCCGACCAATGCATCAGTCTATTCAAATCTTCCTGGAGTGCTCTAATGTCCTCATTTGAATGAATTGGACGGCATAAATAATAGGAGTCCTCAGGTTGTTCTTCAACTCTATATATCCTTGGTTAGGCCTCATCTAGATTATGCTGCACAGTTTTGGTCACCGTATTACAGAATGGATATAAATGCTCTGGAAAACGTACAAAGGAGGATGACTAAGTTGATTCCATGTATCAGAAATCTTCCCTATGAGGATAGACTGAGGGCCCTGAATCTGCACTCTCTAGAAAGACGTAGAATTAGGGGGGATATGATTGAGGTGTATAAATGGAAAACAGGAATAAATAAAGGTGATGTAAATAGCGTGCTAAAAATATCTAGTATTGACAGGACTCGCAGCAATGGCTTTAAGTGGATAAATTCAGATTCAGGAAGGATATAGGAAAGCATTGGTTTGGTAATAGAGTTGTGGATGAGTGGAACAAACTCCCGAGTACAGTTATAGAGGCTAAAACGTTGTGTAGTTTTAAAAATAGGCTAGATAAATATATGAGTGGGTGCGGGTGGGTGTGAGTTGGACCTGACTAGTTTGTGCTACTAGGTCAGATGCCGTGCTCCTTCCTTAAGTGGATGTAACCTGACCTGGCTGGGTCGGGGCATTGGCTTAAGCCGGTGGGAGACTTGGACCTGCCTCGCATGGGCCAGTAGGCCTGCAGCAGTGTTCCTTCTTTCTTATGTTCTTATGTTCTTATGGTACTGTTGTTAGTGATCCGGTTTTACTGTTACTGGTACTTTTGTTACTAATCCTATTGTCACTGGTACTGTTACTGGTCCTGTTGTTGCTGTTACTGGTTCTGTTACTGTTATTGGTACTGTTACTGGTACTGTTGTTGCTGTTACTGGTAATGTTGTTTCTGGTACTGTTGTTGATCCTGTTTTACTGGTACTGTTTTACTGTTGTCACTGGTACTGTTTTGTTACTGTTGTTACCGGTACTGTTTTACTGGTACTGTTTTTACTGTTACTATTGTTACTGGTACTGTTTTTACAATTACTGTTGTTACTGGTACTTTTACTGTTGTTACTGGTACTTTTACTGGTACTGTTGTCACTTGTACTGTTATTGGTACTGTTGTTACTGGTACTGTTGTCTGTTTCTGATAATGTTGTTTGTTACTGTTGATACTGGTACTGTTGTTACTCTTAATGTTACTAGTACTGTTATTGTAGCTGTTGTTACTGGTACTGTTGTCTGTTTCTGATAATGTTGTTTGTTACTGTTGATACTGGTACTGTTGTTACTCTTAATGTTACTAGTACTGTTATTGTAGCTGTTGTTACTGGTACTGTTACTTTTACTGTTAATGTTATTGGTAACTGTTGTTACTGATATTGTTGCTGATACTTTTACTGTTAATGTTCATGTAACAGTGTTACTGTTGTAACAGTTAATGTGTTACTATTTTAGTAACTAGTAGTAGTAGTTAATGTTCTTACTGTTGTAACAGTTTATGCTACTGTTTTGTCACAACAGAGTTAATATAAGTGTTACTGTTGTCACAACAGAGTTAATATAAATGTTACTGTTGTCACAAGAGAGTTAATATAAGTGTTACTGTTGTCACAACAGAGTTAATATAAGTGTTACTGTTGTCACAACAGAGTTAATATAAGTGTGCTTTGTCACAACAAGTAATATGTGTTCTGACAACAGAGTTAATATAAGTGTTACTGTTGTCACAACAGAGTTAATATAAGTGTTACTGTTGTCACAACAGAGTTAATATAAGTGTTACTGTTGTCACAACAGAGTTAATATAAGTGTTACTGTTGTCACAACAGAGTTAACGTTCTAACAGTGTTACCGTTGTTTCAGACATGATAGCTCACCCTACAAGACGCCCATCTCGCCGCCCATGGCCTCGCGGGCGGGCGCGGGCGGGTACCCGGCCTACCCCGGGGCTGGCGACGCCCACGTGGGCGGTGGAGGGGGCGGCGGGGGCGGTGTGGGCGGCCGCTACATGCAACAACCGCCCTTCGTGCCCTATCCAAGAGAAACCCATTATGGCCGCCCAGCGGTAAGTACCGTTGGTTCCTGTTGTGTGGTGCCTGTTGTGTTGTGGTGGTGGTTCCTGTTGTGGGTACCGTTGGTGCCTGTTGTGGGTAATATGGGTTATGGGTGGGTCCTGTTGTATACCTGGAGTATACCTGGAGAGGGTTTCGGGGGTCAACGCCCCCGCGGCCCGGTCTGAGACCAGGCCTCGTGGTGGATCAGGGTTTGATCAACAAGGCTGTTACTGCTGGCGGCACATACGGGTACTGGGTACACGTGGGTACTGTTGATGCCTGTTATGGGTACTGTTACTGCCTGCTATGTTTACTGTTGGTGCCTGTTATTAGTACTGTTGCTACTTGTTATGAGTGATATCTTATACTGTTGCTGCATGTGGTGGGTACTGTTGGTGCCTGTTGATAATGTTGGTTCCTGTTGTGTATTGTGTTCATGCCTGTTGTGGATACTGTTGGTTCCTGTTGTATGTACTGTTCGTGCCTGTTGTGGGTACTGTTGTTGGTGCTTCTGGGTACTGTTTGTTCCTGTTGTGGGTACTGTTGGTGCTTCTGGTTACTGTTCCTGTTTTGGGTATTGTTGGTGCTTCTGGTCACTGTTGATGCCCGTTGCGTGTACTGTTGGTGCCTGTTTGTACTGTTGGTGCTGTTGGGAGTACTGTTGGTGCTTCTGGATACTTTTGGTTCCTGTTGTGGTTGCTGTTGGTGCTTTTGGTTACTGTTGGTGAATATTGTAGGTACTGTTGATGCTCCTGGGTACTGTTGGTGCCTGTTGTAGGTACTGTTGATGCTTCTGGGTACTGTTGGTGCCTGTTTAGGGTACTGTTGGTGCATTTTGTTTGTACTGTTGGTGCCTGTTGTGGGTACTGGTGGTGCTTCTGGGTACTGTTGGTTCCTGTTGTGGGCACTGTTGGTGCTTCTATTTACTGTTGGTGCCTGTTGTGGGTACTGTTGGTGCCTGTTGAGTACTGTTGGTGCCTGTTGAGTACTGTTGGTGCTTCTGTTTACTGTTGGTGCCTGTTGTGGGCACTGTTGGTGCTTCTGGGTAACGGACCGTTGGTGCCTGTTGTGGGTACTATTGGTGCCTGGTGTGGGTACTGTTGGTGCCTGGTGTGGGTACTGTTGGTGCCTGTTGTGGGTACTGTTGGTGCCTGTTGTGGGTACTGTTGGTGCTTGTTGTGGGTACTGTTGGTGCTTGTTGTGGGTACTGTTGGTGCCTGTTGTGGGTACTGTTGGTGCTTGTTGTGGGTACTGTTGGTGCCTGTTGGGTCACTGCATGTCAAATGGACCAGGGCTGCCCACCTCACCATCAAGTGGACCAGGGCTGCCCACCTCACCATCAAGTGGACCAGGGCTGCCCACCTCACCATCAAGTGGACCAGGGCTGCCCACCTCACCATCAAGTGGACCAGGGCTGCCCTCCTCACCATCAGGTGGACCAGGGCTGCCCTCCTCACCATCAGGTGGACCAGAGCTGCCCTCCTCACCATCAAGTGGACCAGGGCTGCCCACCTCACCAAGTGGACCAGGGCTGCCCACCTCACCATCAAGTGGACCATGGCTGCCCACCTCACCATCAGGTGGACCAGGGCTGCCCTCCTCACCATCAGGTGGACCAGGGCTGCCCTCCTCACCATCAGGTGGACCAGGGCTGCCCACCTCACCATCAAGTGGACCAGGGCTGCCCACCTCACCATCAAGTGGACCAGGGCTGCCCACCTCACCATCAAGTGGACCAGGGCTGCCCACCTCACCATCAAGTGGACCAGGGCTGCCCTCCTCACCATCAGGTGGACCAGGGCTGCCCTCCTCACCATCAGGTGGACCAGGCTGCCCTCCTCACCATCAAGTGGACCAGGGCTGCCCACCTCACCATCAAGTGGACCAGGGCTGCCCACCTCACCATCAAGTGGACCAGGGCTGCCCACCTCACCATCAAGTGGACCAGGGCTGCCCCCTCACCATCAGTGGACCAGGGCTGCCCTCCTCACCATCAGGTGGACCAGAGCTGCCCTCCTCACCATCAAGTGGACCAGGGCTGCCCACCTCACCATCAAGTGGACCAGGGCTGCCCACCTCACATCAAGTGGACCAGGGCTGCCCACCTCACCATCAGGTGGACCAGGGCTGCCCACCCACCATC
>WNWK01041505.1:0-16417 GCA_009830355.1 Cherax destructor | reverse complement strand
GATGCATGTCCAGTAATTGTATGACATTTTTTTTTTAATAAAATAAAAAAAAAAAAAAAAAAAAAGATTTCTGTTAGGGGGTACAGTTACAGGGTAGTGGTGAATCATATTGTATGTAACTGTGTTTAGTTTATTTGTTGCGCGAGCTATGGTAATTTTTTTGTCAATAACTTTGCATGAGTTGGGGTGTTGCAGGGTTTGTCCAAGTTTAAGTGTGTTTGTCTATTAATTTTGGGTAGCAGTTCTGTTCATGAGTAATTATGATTTTTTTTGTTATAATTATGGTAATATTTGGCTTATACGTCAATTTTTTGTATATGTTGTTAAAAAAAAAAATAAATAAAAAAAAAAAAAAATTCAGTTTTTTTTGTGTTGTTATTGACACTTATAAAAAGGGGGTGACATTAAATTGCTTGCCCCCTTTTCCCTGAAGGCAGCTACCATAATGGTAGCTAAGAAGATACTGCTTTTAAAAAGGGGGGAAATTTATTAGTTGCCCCCCTTCGGTCGGGGGGGTGGACGGTGTACACTGGTCTGCCGCCGGGGGACACTTTTCGCAATTGGCTAACTGTTAAACATGTCATGGAGACTGTTGTCCGACGTTTTTCTAACACAGTTTTATTGACATGGTCACCGGCGTCATACATCCAGCCACGGCTGCAACAGTGCTCCCAGATTCTGCATGATTTTAGGCTTAGATATTAGGGATTTATACGGCGTAGCCCCAAAAGGGGATCAACCAAAACCCTTAAACTACTCTCTGCAGTTTATGAACGCCTTGTTGATCAGCACCAGGACAAGGTAAAACGGTCAACTCGACAATGCAATTTCGGTTAAAAGGGGTACGGCATATATTTTTATCAAGGTCAAGAATGCCCCGAAGGGAGGGACGGATATTACTGGTTTTTTCAGCGAGTATGGAGGATCCCCCGGTGAACGAGGGAAGGGGGAGTGTGGGTCCAATTTTCCTAAAAAAAGGGGGATTATTTTGAAAATGACGTTCCGTAAGCCGATCCCGTCATATGTGGTGATGTCTGACTTCAGGAATCAACTATACGTGACATCCCCGGGACAACAGGGGTTTTTCCCCCATGGGCCCTATAACCACGTTGCTGCAGACTGCATGAGGAGGGGATACCAGACGGGGGGGGCCCGGGGCCCCCCTTGTTCAGGGAGCCAGGAGGCCCTGGTGAAAGACCTCAGGGGGTAAAAGGGGAACTTTTGGGTGGGGAAAGGTGATGGGGCGGGGGAGGCTTTTTGCATTTTGCCCCAGGGCCTGAGGCTCCAAGTGAATGTTGGGGATAAAAAGATGTTGTGTCATGGGGTTTCCCTTTGGAGGGGTGTTGAGAGGCATTATGGAGGCCCCTCTTCCAGTGTTGCCTGGGGAAGGCAGTGTCGTGTGGTGGAAGCAGTTGAAGGGTAGAGCCCGGGGGTAGAGGCCCCAGTTGAGGCACATCAGGCCCGGGCAGGTTTAACACATGAAATAGTGTCGGCAGGGGGCATCAGCGATAAGGCCAGGGAAAAAAAGTGGTGGGGGGGAAACCCCCAAAGACCCGGGGACAAGTCCGATAGTGACGACGTTTTTACCCCGGCACAGAACCGGGTAAGAGGTCTTTTTGGGGGAATTGCCAGGGAAAAATTTAGATGCCATTTTGGGTCGGGCCCCCCAAAGGGGGGAAACATGTGGGAAAGGGGGGGGGGGGCGTCGGGGGCGCAGCCCCCCCTGGGCCCCAAGGGAAAAACCTTTTTCACTTGCATTCCAGTGTCAAAAATAAATGTTAATGGTATAAAAAAGGATGTTAAACGTTTTTGGGGGGGTACCCCTTGCGACGTTTTGGCGTAAGGTGGCCTTCATCCAGGAGCATAATTATAGGTGGGGAAAGGGGGTTTGGGGTGAAAGGGACGGGTTTTGCAGGGTCTTGGGGGAGGCTCAAGGGAGGGGCGGATTGCGATTTAGTCAACCCCCAACTAATGTCTTGGGAGGAAGGGGGGGGTAGGGGGGTTGGGGGAATTGTGGGGGGGGGTCGGGGGATGTTTTTTGGTGTCTATTTAGCAGAGCAGTCACGAAAGTAAAGGTTTTATTGAGACTTATGATATATGCCCTTCGTGACTTGCCTGGAGTGGTGGTAGTGGGGGGGGATTATAACTGTTTTAAAAGGAAGAGGGACGTAGAGCCTAGAGGGGCAGGGTGTGAAAATTTTGGGGGCTTTCGGATTTGCTAAAGTGTAGGATTAAAGGATGTGGTAGGTGTGGGGGGCCCCGTGGATCATATTTTTTTGGGGGAAAGGGTAGGGGGGGGACTTAAGGGTTTATGTAACTGATAGGGTGAGGGGGTGGGGGTTTAAACCATAATTTGGATTTTCAGATCACGGGGGTTTTTTGTTGGTTTTTAATTGGGAAGGCGTTTCAAAGTGGATAGGGGGTTTTTGGAAAAAATGTAGGATTACTAGTGGGGGGGGTAAATCAATGCAGTTTAGCGAATGGTGGGGGGGGTTATGGGCGGGGGTGAGGGCGGGGTAACTTGTTGGGGGGGTGGAAATGGGGGGGAAAGGGAGTTTTTCAGCAGTTTAGAGGGAGGCGGGGGGGAGATGCGGTTTGATGAAGATGGGAGGGGCAATTCAGGGTTGTTATAAAAAAGGGTTTTGGGGGCATGAAAGGGGGGAAAAAACCTGTTTTTAAAAGGGAAAAATTAGGGACATACAGATAGGGGGTTTGAGGCGTGTCGATAAAAACTGGTATAGATGATCTGTTAGTGGGTGATAGGCCGCAAAAAAGGTGTTGAGTCACCGTGGCAAAAAAGTGAGGGGAACAATAAAAAATTTTTGGGAAAAATTTGGGATGGGTGGGGGATGTCTGCGTTGTTTAATTGTATGAAGTCCGAGGGGGGGGGAAGGAGAAAGTAGTATTGGGGTTGTAGTTTTAGTCAGGAAGGGAGGGGGAGGATTCTCTGAGTAATTATAGGCCTATAATTCTAATGAATGCGGACTATAAAATATTGGCTAAAATACTAGGTAATAGAATAAAGAAAGTGTTGGGAAGGTGATTGCAGAGGGGCAAGGTGGAATACCTGGTAGGAGTGTGGTAAATGGTCTTGAGCGAATTAAAGATTATGTTGCATGGGAAAGGAGGTGTTTTGGCTTTAGATTGGAAGGGTGCATATGATAGTGTGGAAAGGGACGTGCTGTATGACATAATGAGAAGGGGGTTTTGGGGAAGAAATTGTGAAGTGGATTGAGAGGTTGTATGGGGGAGCGTGTGTCAGAGTACAGGTGAATGGTAGATTGGGGATTTGGTTCCAATGGGTAGGGGTCTGCGGCAGGGTTGTCCCTTCACAGATATTATTTGCATGTTTACAGGACCCTTTTACAGATTAATTGAGGTAGGGGTGTGGATGAATGTTGATGAGGCAAAAGAACGCACGGGCATCGTAGGGTATGTGGACGACACTACGTACTTGTGGGTTCGGAGCAGGGCCTGGTAAATGTGGGGACATTGTTCGTGTGTTTTGTGGAGCAACTGGGATGAGAATAAACGATAGTAAAACAAAATTATTGGAGGTAGGTACTTGGGTGGGAGGGACGTTGGGCAGAAGTCAGGTGTGGCACGTTGTTTCAAGTGTGAGGATATGTGGGTGGAATTTATGAAGGATCGTAGTTTGGCAAGAAAATTGAATTCTAGGGTGATACAGGGGGCGACGGACCTACTGCAGGTTTGGAGAGCGAAGGAAGTTACTTTGAGACAGAGGGTAATAATAGTGAATAGTATGGTTTATAGTAAGCTGTGGTATGTAGCTGCCATATTCCCTTTATTACAGGCTGACGTGGAGGTTCTGGAACGAATGGTTTTTAAGTATGTGGGCTGGTGGAAGACATTGGGTAGGGCGTAAGCGTTTGGCGCAACAGTGGAAATTGGGGGTTTGGGATTAATTTGGTTAGAACGTAGACTGTTGTGCTTGTACCTCAAACGTTGTCTGGTGCGGAGGGGTGGATTAGGCAGGTCAGGGAAGAAGGGGGGGTACTCCGGAGATGAGTGAATGGTGGGATGACAGGTCTCTGGTATATGGTAAGGACATTAAGAAGTTTGATGGTGGTAAGACACCCGCAGGACATCTCGGTTGGTAGGCTAGGTATATTGGGGGATCTCATCAGGTGATAGAATGCATGTCGATATATCCTATGTATGGTTGGGCTGAGATATGGGGGGATTAAAGGGGTTGAAGCTGAGGTCTAGGGATCGGGAGTTCATGTTTAGGTTTTTACATGATGCTGTAGCGTCAAAGGCTTCATTAGTGAGCATGGGTTTGGTGAGAGATGGTGCATGTGTGAGATGGGGGAATTGGATACTACACTGCATGGGATATACTTTTTGAATCTTTGGAGCAATACGGGAGTGGGCCGGGAGGGGGCTTCCCATATGGGGGTGGGGGCATCTCGTTTTGAGGGCAATGTTTCTAGACCTCAGGGGACTTAATGCTCAGACGCGAAGGGTCTCATGTATTATCTAGTAGATTTTGTATGTGGTTCATGGAGACTTAGGGATTTGGGAGCAGGGGAAAGGGTCAAAGCTCTTCTGCTTGCATCTATAGGACGAAATGCAGAAATCGTGTAGTGTATGGGAGAGCATGGGAAACTGATTTCAATCAATCGTACAGGGAGTTGAGGATTGCGGATCTATTGGGGTAGACGTGAGTTGGAAGAGGGCTTGATGACTGATACGTATTGGGTGGTCGGGTGACAAACGTTGCTTATATAAGGGGTTTTTCATTTGTATGTATGCTGGTGTAGGGAAAGGGTGAGGAGGGTTTGCTTGGTTGGGGTTTTAAGGGGTGAGTATTGGGGTAGACATAGGGTGACTTGGCACTCTGTGTGGGTCAGGGTTTGACGGACGACTTTCGGGCATAGGGTTGATTTAGTCGAGGCTGTATGTGTGTGGTTTCTTTCTTTTTGGTTACCTTTAAATTCAGGTTTTTTTTTTCGGTGCAAGGGCTTTGGTTTGGCTGAGGGGGTGAGGAAGAGGAGGTTTCTTCAGTCACTACTGTACTGTACATGATAGTCTTAGGTTGGGATTGTAATGAATCCGAGACTATGGTCAAGGTATTCTTGTGGTGCGCTGGTTTTCTGTTCTATGTCAAAGTAAGTTTTCTTTGAGTTATAACCTTACTATGTGACATTTGCTTTGGTTTGGTAGTTACTTTGTTTTGGAAGTAGGGGTTTGTTGACTTAGTTGTTGATGCAAATTCGTTGGATTCATATCCGGCATCATTTCTCATCATGATATATATCTGTTCAGGTTTGCACTCGGATATCATGATTGGTGTATCAAAGTCTATGTGGTTTTGTGATAAATTGGTAAAATTTATTATGTATGTTCTCTGAATAAATATATAAACAAGTGAAGTACGATTGTTGTTCCGATTTAATATGTTTAGTTATTTTTATTTCAGCATGTCATTGTACGACATGTAGGGGTTAACGTAAGACATGGCATGTTGTCGCTTTACCTATGCATTTATTGTTCATGGTTAATATATTACCCCAGACTAACTAATAAGGGTGTTGTTATGTTGGTAATTTTTGTTCTATACTGCTTATTTTGTTATATAAGCTTTGTTTCAGACCATGGCATGGCTCTGTATAATATATTTGTATATATGTCTCTCCAAATAAAATAATAATAAAAAAAAAAAAAAAAAAAATATTCAAGAATTCACATTGCAATTTTAGTATTGCTATGTGTTCTATTATACATTGTGAGAAGGGGTTTTCACGGGTGGGTAGTCCTGTACACCGCAGTGTATGTAATATAATGGGTATTAGGTTTTGGTTATTGTTGTTGAAGATGGGTAGGGATTTTATTAGGTGCATGTTAGTATGTTTATATTTTGTTAACTGATTGCCTTCATTTGGTATTTTGGCTATTATTTTGTATGTGCATTATGTTATTAGTCCTCAGGGAATGTCCTTGCACATATTTGAGAGTATGTGGTGTCTAATTTCATAGCAAATTGTGAAAAAATGTGTCATTTTGGATTTTACGAGATACGTGTTGAGTTATGGTCAGCACTTGTAATTTGCAAGTATTCATGTTTTAATTTTGTTATTGGATTTGTGTTATTATATGTTTTTGTCCTCTTAAATAAAATATAAAAAAAAAAAAAATTACTATGATGGCAGCTATTTTGAATATAGCAGCTACCATGATGGTAGCTATCATGATTATAATGCCTACCATGAATAAACCTAACATGTTAGTATCTATCATGAATCTACCAGCTACCATGAATGTAGCAGCTACCATGAAAGTAGCTACCATGAATGTAGCAGCTACCATGAATGTAGCAGCTACCATGAATGTAGCAGCTACCATGAATGTAGCAGCTACCATGAAAGTAGCTACCATGAATGTAGCAGCTACCATGAAAGTAGCTACCATGAATGTAGCAGCTACCATGAAAGTAGCTACCATGAATGTAGCAGATACCATGAATGTAGCTACCATGTTAGTAGGTATACCTGGAGAGATTTCCGGGGATCAACGCCCCAGGGGTGGGTCTCTGACCAGGCCCCATGGTGGATCAGGGCCTGATCAACCAGACTGCTACTGTTGGCTGCACGCAGTCCAACGTACGAACCACAGTCTGGCTGGTCAAGTACCGAATTTAGGTGCCTGTCCAGTGCCTGCTTGAAGACAGCCAGGGGTCTATTGGTAATGCCCTTTATGTACGCTGGGAGGCAGTTGAACAGTCTTGGGCCCCTGACACTTATTGTGTTGTCTCTCAACGTGCTAGTGGCACCCCTGCTTTTCATTGGGGGAATGTTACATCGCCTGCCGAGTCTTTGCTTTCGTAGGGAGTGACTCTCGTGTGCAAGTTTGGTACTAATCCCTCTAGGATTTTCAAAGTGTATATAATAATGTATCTCTCCCGCCTGCATTCTAGGGAGTACAGGTTTAGGAACTTCAAGCATTCAAAGTAATTGAGGTGGTTTATCACACTTATGCGTGCGGTGAAGGTTCTCTGCACATTTTCTAGGTCAGCAATTTCACCTGCCTTGAAAGGTGCAGTTAGTGTGCAGCAATATTCCAGCCTAGATAGAACAAGCGACCTGAAGAGTGTCATCATTGGCTTGGCATCACTAGTTTTGAAGGTTCTGGTGGTCTGGTGGCTAAAGCTCTCGCTTCACACGGCGAGGGCCTGGGTTCGATTCCCAGCCAGGGCAGAAACATTGGGCGTGTTTCTTTACACCTGTTGTCTATGTTCCCCATCAGTAAAATGGGTACCTGGGTGTTAGTCGACTGGTGTGAGTCGCATCCTGGGACACTGACCTAATCTGCCCGAAATGCTCAGCATAACAAGGTACTTTCTATATAGTAGTATGTCATTGATGTCAGCTATGGCCTGTATACCTTGTACATGTACTTGTAGTAAATAAAGATATTATCCATCGTGTCATTTTTCTAGCAGATGTGATTCCTACAGTGTTATGGTCCTTGAAGGTGAGATCCTCTGACATGATCACTCCCAGGTCTTTGACATTAGTTTTTCACTCTAATGTGTGGTTGGAATTTGTTTTATACTTTGATGAGATTTTAATTTCTTCACGTTTTCCATATCTGAATAATTGAAATTTCTCATAATTGAACTTCATATTGTTTTCTGCAGCCCATTTAAAGATTTGGTTTATGTCTGCTTGGAGTCTTGCAGTGTCTTCAACGGTGGACACTGTCATACAGATTCGGGTGTCATCTGCAAAGGAAGACACAGCACTGTGGCTTATATCCCTGTCTATGTCTGATATGAGGATGAGGAATAGGATGGGAGCAAGTACTGTGCCTTGTGGAACAGAGCTTTTCACAGTAGCTGCCTCAGACTTTACTCTGTTGACTACTACTCTTTGTGTTCTACATGTTAGGAAATTATAGATCCATCTACCAACTTTTCCTGTTATGCCTTTATCACGAATATCAGCTACCATGAATGTAGCAGCTACCATGAATGTAACAGCTACCATGAATGTAGCAGCTACCATGAATGTAGCAGCTACCATGAATGTAGCAGCTACCATGAATGTAGCAGCTACCATAAATGTAGCAGCTACCATAAATGTAGCAGCTACCTTGAATGTAGCTACCATGAATGTAGCAGCTACCATAAAGGTAATTCCCATGATCGTAGATATCATAAATGAAGGCATTACTATGATGGTAGAAATTATAAAGAATATTTCTTGAAAATGTCATTTGGCAGGCTCCCAGGCCTATATGTCACTATGTAAGGTTGTTTGGCAGGCTCCCAGGCCTATATGTCACTATGTAATGTTGTTTGGCAGGTTCCCAGGCCTATATGTCACTATGTAAGGTTGTTTGGCACACTCCCAGGCCTATATGTCACTACGTAATGTTGTTCTGGACACTTGGTACAGAAAGAACAATGCTAATACGATGTTCTGGTGCTGCACTTTCCTGTAAATAATTATCTTTATTCCACAAAAAAAAATAAAGTTGGTAAGTTGTTTGAATGTTGCAAAATATCTGCCCTTTACTCCCACATAAATCCCAAAATATTTGGAATATTTCCAAAATTGCATCACTAACATTAAGAACAATCACACTTTTACGATTCCTGTGAATATTATTTCATTTAATTAAATATTAAAGGCTCAGGAGAGTAAAAAATTCAATAACTTACTTCCGGGATATTCCCTGGAACGGAGTCAACCACCCGCCTCGGGGAAAAAATAAAAAAATCCGTGAAAATCGCATAGGTTTCAATGTTTTCCTAATAAAACTAGTGTTTAGGTTAGTTATCCTCTCTAAAACTCCGTTCTCTCTTATTCATAACCCAAAAAAAAAAACGATTCTGTAAGAAGGGGAAGTAATTTTATGTCCTTATGGCTGATAGAGACTCGCCATATTATGGAATATTTTTTTCATTCTAGAGTATATAACATGTTTGTATGTTATTTATTGTATTTATTATGTCATATTAGATGAATTGTGATAGATAAATAAGCCGTAGAGTTGATATTAGCGTAATAATGAAGTAATTTCTGGTGCCTCTCTCGGAGCTGGAATTTTCGGTGACGTAATCTAATATTGCCAGACGGTTCCTGATTGGCCACAAGTCTATGTATAAACTCCGCCCACTATTATATGATGCCAAATCGTCAATTATTTCATTACAATGAATAATACAAAAATAGCACAAAAAAATAACTGAAAAAAAATCCTAATAATATACGTGGTGGGTCCCAGCAGACGTGGGGTCTCAGCAGACGTCGGGTCCCAGCAGACGTGGGGTCCCAGCAGACGTGGGTCCCAGCAGACGTGGGGTTCCAGCAGACGTGGGTCCCAGCAGACGTGGGGTCCCAGCAGACGTGGGGTCCCAGCAGACGTGGGTCCCAGCAGACGTGGGGTCCCAGCAGACGTGGGGTTCCAGCAGACGTGGGGTCCCAGCAGACGTGGGGTCCCAGCAGACGTGGGTCCCAGCAGACGTGGGGTCTCAGCAGACGTGGGGTCCCAGCAGACGTGGGGTCCCAGCAGACGTGGGGTCCCAGCAGACGTGGGTCCCAGCAGACGTGGGTCCCAGCAGACGTGGGTCCCAGCAGACGTGGGTCCCAGCAGACGTGGGGTCCCAGCAGTCGTGAGGTCCCAGCAGACGTGGGGTCACAGCAGACGTGGGGTCCCAGCAGACGTGGGGTCACAGCAGACGTAGGTCCCAGCAGACGTGTTACACCGTCACATACATGATATAAATGAGTGTAATTCCTGGTAGAAACGTCGCATTACATTGTACCATTGTGTTGCCAATGTGTTAAGTTATTTTTCTATATGATTAATTCAATTTCCATAATTTATCGTTATTTTATCGATAATTATTTTTCGTCGCGCGCAAATTTGACTTAACTAGCACCACCTCCTGACTTAACGCACCCACCTCTACCTTAACTAGCACCCACCCACCTAACTAGCACCCACCTCCTTGACCTTAACTAGCACCCACCTCCTTGACCTTAACTAGCACCCACCTCCTTGACCTTAAGACCCTGAACGATAACGCATCGACTTCGTTATTTATGGTCCGATTTCTTTCATTTTTTTTGTACATAAAGAAGCAGCTTTTAGTATTTTTGTATCAAGTTTCAAAAAGATTCCACAACAAACAACTGAGAAAAAAAAATATTTACCAAACATCATAAATAAACATGTATAATTTCGTAGTGGGACTTGTAGAAGCTGTTTGGCATCACCTACGTAGTGGGACTTGTAGAAGCTGTTTTGGCATCACCTACGTAGTGGGACTTGTAGAAGCTGTTTTGGCATCACCTACGTAGTGGGACTTGTAGAAGCTGTTTTGGCGTCACCTACGTAGTGGGACTTGTAGAAGCTGTTTGGCATCACCTACGTAGTGGGACTTGTAGAAGGTGTTTTGGCATCACCTACGTAGTGGGACTTGTAGAAGCTGTTTTGGCACCACCTACGTAGTGGGACTTGAAGAAGCTGTTTGGCATCACCTACGTAGTGGGACTTGTAGAAGGTGTTTTGGCATCACCTACGTAGTGGGACTTGTAGAAGCTGTTTTGGCAGCACCTACGTAGTGGGACTTGTAGAAGCTGTTTTGGCATCACCTACGTAGTGGGACTTGTAGAAGCTGTTTTGGCACCACCTACGTAGTGGGACTTGTAGAAGCTGTTTTGGCATCACCTACGTAGTGGGACTTGTAGAAGCTGTTTTGGCACCACCTACGTAGTGGGACTTGTAGAAGGTGTTTTAGCATCACCTACGTAGTGGGACTTGTAGAAGCTGTTTTGGCATCACCTACGTAGAGGACTTGTAGAAGCTGTTTTGGCACCACCTACGTAGTGGGACTTGTAGAAGGTGTTTTGGCATCACCTACGTAGTGGGACTTGTAGAAGCTGTTTTGGCATCACCTACGTAGTGGAACTTGTAGAAGGTGTTTTGCAGCACCTACGTAGTGGAATTTGTAGGTGTTTTGGCATCACCTACGTAGTGGAACTTGTAGAAGGTGTTTTGGCAGCACCTACGTAGTGGGACTTGTAGAAGCTGTTTTGGCATCACCTACGTAGTGGAACTTGTAGAAGCTGTTTTGGCACCACCTACGTAGTGGGACTTGTAGAAGGTGTTTTGGCATCACCTACGTAGTGAGACTTGTAGAAGCTGTTTTGGCATCACCTACGTAGTGGAACTTGTAGGTGTTTTGGCATCACCTACGTAGTGGAACTGGTAGAAGGTGTTTTGGCAGCACCTACGTAGTGGAATTTGTAGGTGTTTTGGCATCACCTACGTAGTGGAACTTGTAGAAGGTGTTTTGGCAGCACCTACGTAGTGGGACTTGTAGAAGGTGTTTTGGCATCACCTACGTAGTGGAACTTGTAGAAGGTGTTTTGGCATCACCTACGTAGTGGAACTTGTAGAAGGTGTTTTGGCATCACCTACGTAGTGGGACTTGTAGAAGGTGTTTTGGCGTCACCTACGTAGTGGGACTTGTAGAAGGTGTTTTGGCATCACCTACGTAGTGGGACTTGTAGGTTTTTTGGCGTCACCTACGTAGTGGGACTTGTAGAAGGTGTTTTGGCGTCACCTACGTAGTGGGACTTGTAGAAGGTGTTTTGGCACCACCTACGTAGTGGGACTTGTAGAAGGTGTTTTGGCACCACCTACGTAGTGGGACTTGTAGAAGGTGTTTTGGCATCACCTACACATAAAACAATGCTAATCTGAATTACTGATGGTTTGCCCACTGTTATTGATCACTATCTTCATTCTTAAAAAAAATAAAGTTTGCATGTTTTTGACATTATGGAAAATATCTGACTTTTACCTGACATAAATCAAAAACTAATTAAGACATCTCAAAAAGCTAACCTGCAATAATTAATACAACTTTTTTTTATGTTGTCTGTGAGTTTCATTCCTATGATTATTATAGACGGTATGGCAATATATAGATGAATAATACACACACAACCCGCACATATAAAAAGAGAGGAGCTTACGACGACGTTTCGGTCCGCTTGGACCATTTACAAAGTCACAGTGACTTTGTAAATGGTCAAAGTCGGGCCGAAACGTCGTCGTAAGCTTCTCTCTTTTTATATGTGCGGGTTGTGTGTGTATTGTTCCAGTCACGGTATTGTGCCTTTTTTGTTATTTATAGATGAATAACTTACTTCCCAGATAATCCGCGCAGAAGGTCGCCAAACAAACAAAACATTTTTTTTGAGTAAAATATCATTTTTCTCAGCTTTATGTTGCATTACGAGTGTATATCATAGTTAACCCTGTCCGTTTTCTTTATTACAAGTCCCCTAGAGTGACAAGGGAAACCCAAAGGGACAGCCATCCCAAGGGAAGTAATATGATACTCCGAGGCGGCGATCATATTATGCCACATATTATTCATTCTTGGGTATTTACCATGTTTATTTGTTATTAATATAGTCTATTGTGAAACAATAGATTAATTGTGATAGATATAAAAGCCGTAATAGTGATAATATCGTTATAATGAAGCATATTCCCCGGATATCCTGGGTCAGGAATTTCTGCTGACGCAAGTGAATGTTCTAGACGGTTCCTGATTGGCTGCCAGACTATGTATAAGCTCCGCCCACTCTGTTATGATTGGCTGCCAGACTATGTATAAGCTCCGCCCTGCTACGAGTGTTGGCGTCACCATGTATGATATAAATGACCATAATTCATTGTAGGAATGTCGTAGTGACCATAATTCATTGTAGGAATGTCGTAGTGACCATAATTCATTGTAGGAATGTCGTAGTGACCATAATTCATTGTAGGAATGTCGTAGTGACCATAATTCATTGTAGGAATGTCGTAGTGACCATAATTCATTGTAGGAATGTCGTAGTGACCATAATTCATTGTAGGAATGTCGTAGTGACCATAATTCATTGTAGGAATGTCGTAGTGACCATAATTCATTGTAGGAATGTCGTAGTGACCATAATTCATTGTAGGAATGTCGTAGTGACCATAATTCATTGTAGGAATGTCGTAGTGACCATAATTCATTGTAGGAATGTCGTAGTGACCATAATTCATTGTAGGAATGTCGTAGTGACCATAATTCATTGTAGGAATGTCGTAGTGACCATAATTCATTGTAGGAATGTCGTAGAACATTGAATCTTGTATCATTGTGTTGCCAGAGAGTTACTATATTTTTGTATATGGTTAAATCAATTTTGGAATATTTTCGATTTTTTTCGCTCACGCGGCTGCCAGCGGTCCCTTAATCCAGGGAAGTGGAGCACAGATCCAATTCCCTGGATCAAGAGCCCCTCACCAGCGTCAAGGAACCTCCCTTGAGGGGTATTATGAATATAACAACTACCATGATGGTAGTTACCATTATGGTAGCTACGATGGTGGTAGCTACCATGATGGTAGGTGCTACCATTAAGAGGATAATAACACAAGTAACACAGACACTCACATTGCTAAGTGACAGTTGAGTGTTGTCTTAGCCAGGGTGTCCAGCTGGTGACGCTGGTGTTGTGTGATGCTGGCGCTGGTGTCTACTGTTAACACATCCTTCACCTCAACACTGTGGTGATGCAGGTGATGGATCATGTCTTGGATGCCCACCACTGTTACTGTGCTGCTGTCACACTCCATCCACCAGTACCTGTTGATGATGACACAACTGTTGTTGTCTGTTGATGATCTACAACACTACCACCATCATTGCTGCAAACACCACCATCACTGCTGCAACCATCACTGCTGCAACCACCACCATCACTGCTGCAACCACCACCATCACTGCTGCAACCACTACCATCACTGCTGCAACCACCACCATCACTGCTGCAACCACCACCATCACTGCTGCAACCACTACCATCACTGCTGCAACCACCACCATCACTGCTGCAACCACAACCATCACTGCTGCAACCACCACCATCACTGCTGCAACTACCACCATCAATGCTGCAACCACCACCATCACTGTTGCAACCATCACTGCTGCAACCACCACCATCACTGCTGCAACCACCACCATCTGCTGCAACCACCACCATCACTGCTGCAACCATCACTGCTGCAACCACCACCATCACTGCTGCAACTACCACCATCACTGCTGCAACCACCACCATCACTGCTGCAACCACCACCATCACTGCTGCAACCACCACCATCACTGCTGCAACCACCACCATCACTGCTGCAACCACCACCATCACTGCTGCAACCACCACCATCACTGCTGCAACCATCACTGCTGCAACCACCACCATCACTGCTGCAACCACCACCACCATCACTGCTCCAACCACCACCATCACTGCTCCAACCACCACCATCACTGCTCCAACCACCACCATCACTGCTCCAACCACCACCATCACTGCTGCAACCAACACCATCACTGCTGCAACCACCACCATCACTGCTGCAACCACCACCATCACTGCTGCAACAACCACCATCACCATTGCTGTAACCACCACTATTACTGATGCAACCACCACAACCACCATCACCATCACTGCTGCAACCACCACCATCACTGCTCCAACCACCACCATCACTGCTCCAACCACCACCATCACTGCTCCAACCACCACCATCACTGCTGCAACCAACACCATCACTGCTGCAACCACCACCGTTACGACCTCCAGATGTTTCGCCGAGTCGTCCCTGTCACGACTCACTCCACACTCGCCAGCAGCGACAGCTCCAGCGACAGTACCAGTCGAGGAATGTCCTCCTGAGTCGCTTGCCAGTCCTGTCCTGTTGCGACTACTGACGACGCCTCACTCGAGGGCACCAGCAGTTGTGCCCCAGTTGAGTGAACCCCTGCAGCGACTACTACGATGTCTGCTTCACCTCCCAGAGGAGACCGTACCCTGTTACGTCACAGCTCATGTCTCCCGTGTTGCAGTACGTGTCCAGACGCAGGAAGGCGTGCAGTGCTGCATCCACGCTCACTGCCTTAGACCACGAAGCACACCGTTTTTTTCTTCCCTCTCTGGAGGAAGTTTTTTTTTCTATGTCCATATGTTTATGTATATATGTTTTTTCTTACGTGTTCTGTGACCTGTTCTTGCGAGAGAGAGACCCGAGTTTTTTTAATGCCATTCATGGTCGGGACGACCATGGGTAGCGTGACCGAGCGATGTAGACAGCCTGACTGTCTGCATAGACAGCCTGACTGTCTGCATAGACAGCCATGCTGTCTGCCAGCTGAGTTCATATTTCGTGCCATGCTAGTTTCCATAGTATTCCGCCAGAGGGCAGGCCTGGTAGGCATACCCATGTGAGTCTGCCTCACCCCTGCCTCTCCCTCACTCGGCGCCCAGACTTCACTCAGTCAATAGGCCTACTCCTCTCCCTCTCGCACGGGGCATGGCCCTGGGCCATGGCCACAGACACGCAGCCTGTTACCCGCACCTCTATTACAAATAAAGTAAGAAGCCTCCGAAGCCTTATTATTTCAACCACGCCTCCAAAACGCCAAATAACACATAGTTATATAAGTCATGCAGAATAGTATATGTCAGTTATATTGGTATATGTTAGGCAGAAGAGTAAAAGTCATGTAGAAGTGTATCAGTTATTCACAGAAGTATAAGTCAGGCGGAAAGGTATAAGCCAGGAAGGAGAGAATAAGTCGCGGAGAAGAGTATAAGTTAGGCAGAGGTTTATATATCAGGAAGAAGAGAATAAGTCACGCAGAAGAGTATAAGTCTGGCAGAAGAGAATAAGTGAGGCAGAAGAGTATAAGTCAGGCAGAGGGGAATAAGTGAGGCAGAGGGGTTTAAGTCAGGAAGAGGAGCATAAGTCACACAGAAGAGTATAAGTTAGGCAGAAGAGTATAGGTCAGGATGAAGAGTATAAGTTAGGCAGAGGGGTATAAGTCAGGCAGAGGGGTATAAGTCTTGCAGAAGAATATGAGTCTGGTAGAAGAGTATAAGTCAGGCAGAAGAGTAAAAGTCAGACATAGCAGTGTAAGTCAGACAGAAGACTATAAGTCAGGTAGAGGGGTATAAGTCAGGTAGAGGAGTATAAGTCTGGCAGAAGAGTATAAGTCAGAAGGAAGAGTATAAGTCAGACAGAGGGATGTAAATCAGAGAGAAGAGTATAAGTCAGGCAAAAGAGTATAAGTCAGGCAGAAGAGTTTAAGTCAAAGTGGTATAAGTCAGGCAGAGGATAATAAGTCAGGCAGAGGAATATAAGTCAGGCAGAAGAGTATAAGTCAAACAGAATAGTATAAGTAAGACAGAGAGGTATAAGTCAGGAAGAAGAGTATTAGTCAGGAAAAAGAGTATAAGTCAGGCAGAAGATTATAAGTCAGGCAGAATTGTGTAAGTCAGGTAGAAGGGTATGAGGAAGGCAGAAGAGTATAAGACAGGCAGTAGAG
>WNWK01041504.1:0-16418 GCA_009830355.1 Cherax destructor | reverse complement strand
GTCAACCCTCCAGATAGGTTTTTTTTAAAAGTTGGATGATAAGGAATTTGGGAAAGGAGGAAAAGGGGGGTTTGGGGGGAGGAGGATTGAATATTGTTTGTTTTTCATTTTTTATAATTTTTTTTGTTATTGTTGTTTTTTTATGGAGGGGCCCTTTGGGGAGAGTACATTGTTTTGTTACCAGTCTTTCTATAACCTACAACCACAACCTTTTCCATGCATGAAACCAAAAAACCCCGGGGGACAAAAATGTTTGATTCTGACATGAGACGATTAAGAATCATTCTCTCAAATGTTTTACATAAGCAGCTGAAAAGAGATATTGGGCGAAATAAATTTTTTGTTGATTGGGCGGGGGGAAGGGGAATGATGAGGCTGTTGGTTCAAGATTTGGGGAGCCGCCAGTTACATAGTCATGTTGTAAAATTCGAGAAAAAATTGCCGGGCCCGAAAACCAATCTTAGAAAAGGGGTATAATACCATCCTCACCAGGGGGACGGGGAGGCCCTTGTTAGTGCTGCATCAAGTTCAAAGTCAGTGAAAGGAATGTTACAGTCATCTTCCTTGCTGAGCAAAAAACAAAAAAGATTCCCAGCATTATATTTGTCATTTAATTTCGCCTGTGGGTACTGGGAAGATTTTCATATTGATGTAACAGCCCAAGCACTGACTAGCTCATTCCCCTATGGGGATGAGGGTGCGCAATTGACCGGTTCTGTTACCCTTAATACTATTTACCCCCCCTCCATCCGGCAAAGGGGGTGGGGATTGAGACCTTTGGGAAAAATTTTTTCCCAGTCAGTTTGCCGCAGCTCTGTAGTATTTTTCCTGGCAGAAAAAGGGGGCAGTTTGAAAGAGTCTAAAAGACCCAGGGGTACTATGTTTTCAAGGGGCCTAGCCGAGCAGTACGTTTCAGTGTTCGAAGTTTAAGATCATTGTAATAAGTATGGTTATTATAGGAGGTATGATTGTTAGGGAAGGGGTTTTGGGGTTAAGAGTTCCAGGAGGTTTTTGAGGCGTTTTAAATTTGAATACTGCTCACAAGGTCATTGTTAAAGGTTCAACAGAGGAACACTCATGGGAATTATACCAGTCAGTCAATGTGCAACAAAGTCCTCATTTTGGGATCAGGGAAACTTTAAAAAACGTTTCCGTTTGAATATTCCACCAGGAAGGATAGTATTACCTATATCTAGTGAGGGTTAGCCTTGGGAAATGGTCTGATGATATATCGGGATACAATGATAGACTCACAGCTGGCAGAAGTAATGTTAAAGCCAAGACACAGATCAAGGATGCCTCCAAGATATGTGTGGGTTCAAGGTCACCTACAATTTGCACATTATCATGACTATTTAACATTGACAACAGTTGGTTACCATTACGATTACCAAACTGTGAGCTTCCAATGCTTTTGTGTCTTGCATTATAATCTCCAATTATAAGAGTAGGCTCAGATTTGAGCACAAGTTGGGAGCTCCAAGTAATTAAACCCCTTGTCAGCAGGAGCATAAAAATTAAATATGTTGAGAGCAGATTTCCCAATATAAATCCTAACACCATGTATTGCAGTCCCTCTGTTTTTTATGTGTGAGAAGTTAATGGGGAATTATTTTTTAAAATATAGAACACAAGAGTTAGTAGATTTAAGGTTATATGCAACAAATGATGGCAATTTAGGGGGTGGGGTTTTTCAGGGGCTCTGCACTCTTTTTAGAAAACAATATCAATGGGTTCGGTGGTTACTTTTTTGATGAAGGTCAGGAAGTCTTTTTCTAAGTGATGCAATATTCCAGCTAAAAATATTAAGTTTATTGGGGGACTGGGTCCATTATAGAAGTCCTGGAATCTGGCTTAGTTTCTCAGCATAATAAAAAAAATTTTTCATATAAAGAGCAGACCTTTTTCAATGTCAGCAGTTTTACCTTGGTCCATGAGTTTTCTAAGTGCACTACCAGTTGTGAGGCCTGTGGGGGTCTTTGTTTACACAGAGCATGACGCTGTTCATGTAAACTAGCAACGAAATGAAATAGTTGTATTTGAGTTTTCTTTTCTTTAGTGTTTATTGTGCAGTTTTTCTTGTTACTAATGCAGAGTAGTTAACATCGTTAATACCAGTTAAGCTGTATTGTGCTGTATACTTTCTTTTTTTTATTTTCTTTTTTATTTCTCGTTTATTTGCCTGAAATCATGTCTCAAGTTAATTCAAGAGATAACTTTGTGTATCCTGCAAGTCAAAGCTGTAATATCATGAGTCAGTAAGAAGTCCTCATAGTCCCTTAATGACTGAAAGAAAGTATCTAGCTTTTGAGCAATATGTTTGCTCTCCCAGCTTGCATCCGAGATTTGCCACAGTGTTGCAGAATGTGAAGTTCAGATTAGTTCGATCTGTGCCTTATTTATTAATGTAGCCGAGCTGTCAGGCACTAGTAAACTGTCATTCCCGTCTGTGTTCTACCCCAATTTCAGGGATGCAAGATAGCGTTCAAATGCCTAGGGTGTCTAAGTACCCCAGACTACCTTTTAGTGCTGAACCTATCCTTGCAATGTCGCTAGTTTAAAGTAGTTCCTCTCCAGAGGACGCTTTGTTGAAGAAAGACTACTTGAATGAGTTATACCATCTCTTGCTGATGCACAAGCAATTGCAGAAAGCTGTTTCTGTTGCTAGTGTATTAACTAGAGTGCCAGTTGTTGTTTTTCGTGTTCTAGATAGTGATCTTATCCCAGTTGAGAGTAAACCTTTAAGAGTAAAGTGTTGATGTCGAGCAATTATTACCTACAGTAAGAGATAGTAAGAGTTCTCCTTTGCTCAAAATTTTATGTTATAGAGTTAACTATTTCAGCCTGTTCATTCCTTCAGTAGGAAAGTGATCATAAGCCTTGAGCTAAAGATAGAAAATCAGAAAACCAGTTTAGGGAAATGAAGTTTTTGACTTTTGTGTTTGTTCTCAGATTTCTAGTATCTAGTAAGATTTTTTTGTGTTCAAGTTCTCCGAGTTCTGAGTTTTAACAGTATGACCTGTGTGCACCGAGTCTATTTTTTTTTTCCCCGTTAAAACTTCCTTTCCCAACTGTAAAATAAAATTTTTCAGTTGAAATTGTAATAACTTGTAATGCATTACACGAAGAATAATTTATGAAGAACCATTACTTTAAGAATTGTGATATTAGATCAGTTATTACTATACAGGTGTGACAGGGGAACAGGCAAAAGGGGGGTCCTGTATATCACAGTCACTTATATGTTCAGAACTACAAATCCTCAAAAGGGGAATTTTAAGCAAAAAGGAGAATAAAAACCTTCATCGTGGTTGTCTAAAGCCCCGGATGAACGCCCCAAAAATTTCCGGAACAGTTCAAAATTGACCACTGTCTGAAAATCTTCCAGCCCGCCCCCAACATCTTGCTAGGGGGGGATTTCAACCTCAGGCCCCTAAAATGGAGGAACATTAAACAATTGGTGGGAGATAAACCAGGAGGCAGCCAATAAAATTCAAAATGCATGAATTTTAAATCTCTGCACCAAGTTCCCCTTTAAACCCACAAATAGGGCCCCAAAAATTAGAGAATACGCTGGACCTCATTCACCAAAATTTTTTTATCTGATACGAAATGTCATCATATAAAAACAATAATGATACAACATAATAATCCAGAATAGGGGGGCCCCGATAAAAAATGGATCAGGGGGGGAGCTTTCCCAAATTCAACTTCAATAAAAAAAACATTAGGTGGGGCCAAGTAAACCAAGTCATAAATGATATAAACAAAAATTCCCAAATCCGGGCCCCCCCCTATTTTGAACAAATTAACTCTGGTACTTGAGGTTTCTAAGGCAGATTATTAAGGAAAAGGAGGAGAAGTAAAAAGAAAAGGGGGGTCCCTATACAGGCGAAGGAAGAAAACGGAGGCTACGGGGCCAATATTCTTAAATCTAGGGGGAATAGCCCGAGAAAAGCAAACATAATTAAAACTAAAGGAATCTTTTAAGGAAAAAAGAACGGGAAGAACTAAGAGCTATAAATGAAATTAAAAACCCTAATTTTCTTTTCCTTAAAATCAAAGTCGAGAAAACAACCCGATTGGGGCCCCCACTTAAACCAGATGGGTCCAACAGATGACAGCAAAAAAATGAATGATTTCTTAATCCCAGTAACCGTCTTTGCAGCCACTCCGACGAAAATCGAAAAACCCAAAGTTTTTTTTTTGAGAGCCCCCAAAAACTTGCAGCGCATGCCTTTCAGACATCATCAACCCCAAAAGATTGAAAAGGCAATAAATGAAGGGGCCCCTGCACCGCCCAGGCCCAATCATGGAACCCCCTCAAGAACTGCAAAAATACTGCTTTTAACATCCTATGGAGAGGGAGCATGGACATGGGGTTCCCCAGTTTCTAAAAAAAAGACATACCCGCTCCACAAAGGGGGGGAAAAAAAAAGAATCAGACCCAAATTTCGCTAACCCCCATCATAAAAATTTTGAAAGGGTTTTTAAAAAGGAAGATCCCACCCCTCTTGATACCCCCAATTACAAAGGGCAGATTTTAGCGGGCCCCCCTGTCTGTCCCAACAGGACCACTACGACAAGGTCCTGTCCAAAGATAAACAGAATGCAGATGTTATATACACAGATTTGCAAAAAACCTTTTACAATGGACCATGGGGTAAAGACACAAAAAAACGTTTAAAGGAATAACAGGAAAAATGGTAGATGGATCTTTAATTTCCTAACACAAAAAACAAAATAGAGTAACAGAGAAAGTCTGAGGCAGCTACTTTAAAACTCTGTTCCACAAGGCACAGTACTTGCTCCCACTTTTCACCCCTTTTCAGACATTTAAGGGGGATGCCACAGTGCTGTGTCTTCCTTTAAATGACAGGGTTTTGACGGCCACCGTTGAAGACACTGCAAAACTCCCAGAATAAACCAAATCTTTAAATGGGCTGCGAAAAAATATGAAGTTCAAAGAGAAATTTCAATTCTCAGATACAAAAAAGGAAAAAATTTAAAAAACCATGGGAGTAAAAACTAATTCCAACCACACAATAGAGCGAAAAATAATGTCAAAGACCTGGGAGGACATGTCAGAGGATCTCACCTTCAAACCAAACAATGTAGCAATTGCATCTCCGAAAATGACAGAAGGGATAATGAGAACCTTCAAACCGGGGGATGCCAAGGCTATGTTGACATCTACAGATCGCTTTTTCTATCTAGGCTGGAATATTGTGCACACTAACTGCACCTTCAAGGTGGGTGAAATTGCTGACCTTGAAAATGTGCAGAAACCCCTTCACCGCACGCATAAGGGGATAAACCACCTCAACTACTGGGAACACTTGAAGTTCCTAAACCTGTATTTCTAGAAAGGGGAGAGATACATTATTATATACACAGGGAAAAATTTCTCGAGGGCTTAGTACCAAACTTGAACAAAAATCACCCCGCAAAGCAAAAGACCGGGGGGGATGTAACACCCCCCAATGAAATGGGGGTGCCACTAAGTTGAGGGAAAAAAATAAGGAGGGACCAGATTGTTCAACTGCCCCCCAAAATCAGGGATTACCAACAAGCCCCCCTGTTTTCCCAGGCACTGGACAGGCACCCAAGTCGGTACCGATCAGCCGGGGGCACTTGGGCTGGTGAGCCAGCAGTAACAGTCTGGTTGATCAGGTCTTCCAACAGGAGGCCTGGTAAAGACCGGGGGGGTTGACCCTGGAATTTCTCCAGGTAGACTCCAGGTAGACGCGAACCCGCACCACCCAGTGCTACATCAGGGGCCCTTTCCCCCATTCCGTGCTGGCGAAACTGAACGGGTCAAAGGCGCGGGGTACTGCTCCTCTCTACTTAATATACCCTGTCACCAACCAGCTGAGTTTCCCTGACACCTTTTATCCCCAAAGCCTACTGATAACCTGTTTACATGACAAGGAGCCCCCTTAAAGAGGCATATGGTTGTCTCCTTTTTCGATAGATGTGTTGAATATTGTTGTTAGGGCCATAGCACCTCAGCCCCCTCTCTCAGGACCCATGGAGAGATGTGACCCGGGCCCGTCGCCTTTCAGGTATCTAGCTCACTCAGGAGCCTCTTCACTCTTCCTTGGTTGCAGGTATTGTGTCCAACACTTGGTGGTGTACCCCTCCTTTTGTCATTCCGGAGTCCCTTCTGTCTCCTCGGTGAACACTTTTTGAATCTCCTGTTGAGTTCCTCACACACTTCAGTCATTTTTTGTGATCTTTCCTCCTTCCTTCCTTAGCCTGATCACCTGGTTCTTGACTGTTCTTTCCTCCTGAAGTGACGGTACAACAGTTTTGGGTCAGATTTGGCTTTCCTGCTATGTCATTCGTACTTTCGTTGGCCTCCTTCTTACCTGTGCATATTCGTTTTGGCTCTACGACTGCTCTCCTTATTTTCCTGGGTCCTTTGCCTTCTATACTTCTTCCATTCCCTAGCACACTTGGTTTTGGCCTCCCTGCCCCTTTGGGTGAACCACGGCTCATCCTGGCTTTTTCGTTGTTTCTGTTTCCTTGGTACAAACCTCTCTTCACCTTCCTTGCATATTGTTGTCACATATTCCATCATCTCGTTTACTGATTTCCCTTTTTGTTCTCTGTTCCACTGAACGTTGTTTAGAAGTTTTCATGCCCCCGTAGTCCCCTTCTTGTAGTTTGGCTTCATTCTTCTGACGCTATCTGCTTCCCCCCCACTTGTAACTCTACTGTGTAATCAAAGCTTAAAACCATATGATCACTGGCCCCGAGGGGTCTTTCATGTGTGATGTCCTCAATATCTGCACTACCTGAATACTAGGTCCAGTCTCGCTGGTTCATTCTCTCCTCTCCCTGGTAGATCCCTTACGTTTGGTACATGATGTTTTCCACTACCACCTCCATCATCTTAGCTCCACGTATCTTTGGTCCCGTGGCTCCAAGCCCCCCAGTCTATTTCCTTTTTGGTTGAAGTCACCCATGATCAGTAGCTTTGCCCTGCTCAAATGAGCCCTTCCCACTTCAGCCAGTGTTTAACATCACCTATTACCCACCCTATTTGCCTTGGCCACCTGCTGTTCTGTGGTGGGTTAAAATCCCTGCAATTACCACCTTGGGCCCCCCCAGACTGTGGGATTCCTACTATGTAATTCCTGCCTCCTCTGGCCCTTCTCCAGCTCATCAAAAACTTTTATAGGTGACTCCTCCACCCCCTCTGTTCCCTCTGTTTTTCCTCAGGATCTGGTATCCCATTGGAAAGATGGCATCTATTATCATACCTGTGAGCTTGGTTTCTGTGAGAGCTAAGTCCGGTGATGCCACTTTATTTTTCGTGCCACCCCCTCCCACTTATTTGTTATTCCATCAGCATTGGTGTACCATACCTTCAGTTGCCTCTCAACCCTTTAGGGGAGTCTGTGAGGGTGGGGACCTGGCGGTGTATTGTGAGATTCTATAGTGGAGTGTTGGGTGGGGGGTTGTGAGTGTGGGTTCTAGTTTGTGTTGGGAATGGCTTGGGGGTTTTGGGGGATGGCCCCCTTGTGTGCTTGCTCTTGCTGCTCGGGCCTTGCTCTGGGTCCTCTGCTGATTCTGTCCTTGCCTCCCTCTTAGCTCCTTCCGCCTTTGTGTCCCCCTCACTCAGGCTGTCGTTTTTGTTTTTGTTCTGTCCCATCTAGGAACACCCTTGTATTCTTCTTTTTCCCCAATCGTGGTTTCTCTTTGGAGGATTCTGTCCCACACTGTTTCTTCCTGAGAATCAGCTTGAGCGGTCGATTTCTCCCCTTCAAGTACCCCTATTCTCGGGAAAATTTAAATTTTGGGCAGGTCTTCTTCACCTTTTTTTGAGGATGTTCTCATTCCTTTTTCTGCCTGCGGTCTTTCATTGAATCTTCCCCACTCTCCCACACCCATAAATATTATTATTATTATTATTATAATCAAAAGAAGCGCTAAAACCCAGGGGTCATAAAGCGCAGCAGGGTAGGGTAGGATGCAGGGAGAATGGGTAGTAAGAGAGAGACGAATGATTAGTAGGTTGGGAAGTGCAGCAAGACAGTGGATAGTGCAGGGATAAGGTAGCAAAGATTATAGAAGGGACTGAGGGGAGTGCTAGAGGAAATCTTCAGAGTTTGTGTAGTAATCATTCTGTAAAAAAGTCAATGAGAGGGTCAGATTAAAGGAGGGTCCATCAGCAAGAAGGGAAGGTAAAGAAAGAGCCCCCAGAGGAAGACGATGTTGGAGGTAAATTCTGCGTGCAGTCCTACAGAAAGAAGAACAGATACTGAACCTGACAATGCTCACAAGAGGGACAGGGAGCCCTCCATGAGATACCGAGAAGACGAGGTGGCTGTGAAGACGGGGATGTAGTCTCTAAACCTCAATTGGTGACAAGAAGAAGGCCAGAAAGCTATAAATGGTTTAATAGAATGAAGTTTGTTATTTAGCAGGTCAGACCAACGTTGTTGCCAACAGGTGCGAAGGGGGTAGCAATGACTGAAAAATAGTCTGTAATGGAACACCCTTTTGAAACTGGAAGGTCAAACCCCGACCCCCGGGGTGTCTGCCTGTCCATTGCCCCGTACGTCAACATGACCAGAGACCCATCAAAAAAAATGTTTTTTGTGTTTGCTGAGAAACGACATAAAAAAGTTGGATACGAAGAACAAAGGGGGTGAGGTGTATAAAATTTTTTGGGATACCCTTTGAAAGCACTAAGGGGATTTCTGAAACCGATCTCCAAATGGTAACACGGGATAGATGCATACAATTCAGGAAAATATGCTAGCCGAGGACAATAGATACCCTCACACGATGCTGCCCGGAAATTCATCCGAATCTGACACCGTCTGATGACTTAGAAACCAAACAGTGTACATTTGGATGAAAGGGGAAAGAGCGAAAGTTGTCTAGAAAGATAGAAAGAAGCCGCAGTATGAAGTTGGGTTTTTGGAAAAGGGAAAAAGGGGGAAAAATACACAGACAGCAGGAACTTCCAAGGGTGGAAAGGGGGATGCCACAATGAACATAGAAAGGTGGAGCTTTAAGGGGGGACGAGAGCGAATGTAGATGAAGAGAAATAAAAATTTAAAAATAATAATAATAAAAAATAAAATACTTTATTTAGACATGGAAAAAAAATTGGGTTGGGGGTTTCATGATACATGGTATAAAAAAGATGTACATGCCAAAAACCCTAATATGCTGTGCATTGGCAAAGAGTCGACGAACAAATAAAGAGGCCCCAAAAGGGGACAATCCCATACATGGAGGGGTTCGGAGGTCATGAGAGCAAACATAAAGGAAGGCAATGCGACCCCGACGATCGGACAATGATGGAAGTTAGGGTTCTACATAGAGTTTCTCAACCAGGGAAGAACGAAAAGCAGCAAGGCATAAATGCAACCCCCTTTATGGATGTGATTAAGGCTGGAAAGAAAGAGGAAGGTCGCCGAATATATCTAGTCACCATAATCGGGGTTTCGATAAAATTAGGGGTGAGTGCAGGCGGGAAAGGGGTTTACGATCAGCCCCCCTTTAAAAAAAGTGTAAAAGGGGTTTTGTGAGGTTCAGCCGGCTTGGGCAAATCGCCTTCCCGAGGTAACGAGGTTTCCAGGACAATCGACGGTCAAACAGGAGGCCGAGAAACCTGACTGTATCACGTTTCGAAGTGAGCCATATAGGTACAATGGAAGGGTCAGAGACCACCGAACGTCTAATAAAAAAGATGAGTTTTGCCATAGAAAACTTAAACCCCTGAGTGGTGGCCCAATCGGGAAAACCCGGTGATGGCCTGCTGAAGGAAACTGAAATGAGGGACAGTCAGCACCCCCCACAAGCTATAGCAAAGCCATCAACATAAAGGATGGATCAAATATTGGATGGGAGAAAGATGCCAGATTATTTATAGAAAGGAAAAGAGTGTTGTGCTCAGAAAATACCTTTATTTCATGTAATACAAGGTGGGGTACTTACAGTTATACATTAAAGTTGATATTACAAGATCAATTAATATGCCTAGGTATCCCTTTAGGTTTTTGGGAGCCTTATGATAGGTCTTACTCAATAGCTACACAATGATTATACAGGTATTAAGGTTTGGTAATTGTAGTGATTAATTAGGTTTACAAAATTTAGGTACTGGAATTTAAACATTTAGAATTTAACAATTAGTATAAGAAGTTAGCACTAGTTTATATATTAATGATAAAGGTGATGTATTGGAGTGTCTTAGGCAAACTTATGACTAGCTTAAGTATTATGAAGCATTAGTTGTATTGAATTCTGGTTAGAGCTGCAAATTAAGGGGAATCACAGATATCATTAGTATATTTTGCTGTGGTTAGTACTGTGCAAATTAAGGGGAATCACAGATATCAATAAGTGTATTTTGCTGTGGATATGTGCAAGATAAAGTAGTTTTCATGTGGTTAGCTACCGTTGGGTGCGTAAGTGAGATAAGATGTTTTTTAACGGTGCTTTTGAAATGGAGGTTGTGTCTGCAGTTTTCAGGCAGGAGTTCCAGATTTTAGTCCTTTATGCGCATTGAATTTTTGTATAGATTTAGTCGGACACGGGAATGTCAAAGAGATGTTTATGTCTGGTATTATGTCTATGGGTCCTGTCACAACTGTCAAGAAAGTGTTTTAGCTCAGGGTTAAAGTTGGAATTAATGGTTCTATAAATGTAGATAGCAGAGTAGTAAGTATGGATGTTCTGAACAGTGAGTAGGTTTAGGTCTTAAAGAGTGGGGGTGTGCTGCCTAGCGTTGGATTGCGTGATAATTCTTACTGCGGCTTTTTGTTGGGTTATTATTGGCTTTAGGTGGGTAATTGCTGTTGATCCCCATGCACAAATGGCATATGTGAGGTAGGGATAGATGAGTGAGTAGTATAGTGTGAGTAGGGTGATTGTGGTATAATACCGTATCTTAGAGAGGATCCCACAGTTTTGGACAGTTTCTTTGTTATGTGTTGGATATGGGTGCTGAATTTCAGGCTGCTGTCAAGGTGGGCCAGGAACTTGCCCTCGTGTCTAGCAATAGGTGTAGAGTTGATCTTAATGTTTAATTGTGGATCATCTGTTCTGTTGTATGTTGTGTCGTCAGCAAAGAGTATTGGTTTCAGTGTTGTGATACATTGGGAAGATCATTGATGTATAAAAGGAAGAACAGGGGACCAAGGACACTTCCTTGGTACCCGGTGTCAGTGGTAGTGTCGTGGAGGATGTGTCTTTAATAGTGACAAAACTGGTACTATTAATGGGGTGGATTTGAGGTATGCTAGTGCATGACCTCTTATTCCATAGTGTCAAGTTTGTGGAGTAGGATGCCGGGTTTACTGTGTAAAAAGTTTCATTGGGTCAATAAAAGTCCAGTGGATATTCCTTATTTTCAAGTGCTGTGAAGCAGGTCTATCATTTTTACTATTGCATCGTTAGTGCTTTATTTTTCCTGAGCCAAATTGGCAGGGTTGAGTATGCTTTGTGTCGTTATAAACGAGTATAATCTCTTGTGCACAAGTTTCCCGAATATTTTGGATAGCAAGGGTGATTTGATATAGGCCTATAGTTATTTACGTATTGGTGTATTGGTGTAACTCTTGCTGTTTTGAGTAGTGTTGGGAAAGTGCTAGTTTCTAATGATTTGTTAAAAAGTAAAGAAATAGGATATGAAAGGACAGTCCTCACCTAATATTTTCAATGCTTGAAAGTATTCCTCTAAGGATTCACCAATCTGTTGGCGGCGAGTTGCAATGATATCGTGCAAAGATTTATTGTGGGCTTTTAAAATACTGAGACTTGAGGGCATTGATAGCATCTTCATAGGTATTACTCTCAGAAATAACCTCATAGATTTTAGGTACACAAAGTTGATGAGCAGGCTTAGTTTATCTAGATCTTCCTGAGGAAAGGCTCTCAAGAAGTTTTCGAAAGTCTTAAACCAGTGCCACCATTCCTGAGCAGCCGTTGATACACTGGGGTCAGAATCTAGCCTCTCAGGTTTCGTAAAACGCTCCATGTTGCGGTGTAGTCTAGCTCAGAATCGCCACCAGGTAGCTCCAGGATATTTGTGTTCAAAAATGTTGTGGGTAAAAAAACAAGCCTTATTCCTAGGCTTTATTGAACACAAAATCCATGGTACATGTCTGCAACAGAAGAAAATACATCTAATGACCCGCTGCAGGACAGGTGATATAAAAAGGTGCATATGTCCTAGAAAGCTATAGCTACTGGCAACATATTTAAGCTTACCATGTAATCTGCATCACGAATGTATCTGTGTAAGAGAGAGACCACACGCCATGCTGGGCCATCGCCGTACTGTTTGTTGTTATTGTAAGGGGCCCTGAGGTGGTGCAGTATTGTCCTTCTGCGGCTCCCCACAAAAAGAGGTATCACTACAAAGGTCAAAAAATTGTACTATGAGAACAGATTACATAACTTAAAAGGTGATATAAAAAAGACCTAGAAAATCCTATCTGAAATTGTAGGAACTAAAAAGATATCCACAAACAGAACAATCAAGCTAACAAAACCAGATGAACCCCTACTCCCACCCATTGAAACAGCAAACAAACTCAATGATTTTTCTCCACCATAGGTAAAAAGCTGGCAAGCAAATCCCAAGTTCAAATACTCCACCTAACGACTATCTCACTGGCACCTACCCGAACACACTATTCCTAGCCCCAACCAACCCAATAGAAGTTTCACTTATAATCAACACATTAAAACAAAGCAGGTGACCTAAATAACTTACCACCTTTTATATACAAAAAGCCTCTCAAGTTCTCTCACCAATTATTGCAACACTCTTAACAAATCCATTGAATCCTCTACCTTCCCATCAATACTAAAATAGCGAGGGTCACCCCAATTCATAAAGGAGGAGATCAAACAGACCTGAATAACTACAGGCCGATATCTAACTTACTCCTTCTCTCCAAAATCTTTGAAAAATTAATTCATAGACAAATATATTCCTACCTCACTCGTATGACCCAGTACCGCGTACCCACGACCGTCGTGATGGTTCTGTTTTGATCTCAAGTAAAATACGAACCAACAGCCACACATTAAGAATATTCACATTGAAAGGCTATCGAGAAAACCTCGGGAAAATACCACATTTTTCCACATACCCTCTCTCTCCAAAATCTTTGAAAATTAATTCATAGACAGATATATTCCTACCTCACCTCCAACAACGTACTCAACCACTGTCAATTTGGATTCAGGCCTAATAAAATACAAACATCATTATACATGTTAAATCATTTACACTGCTCTTGAGAAAAAGAAATCCCAGTGGGAATCTTCATTGATTTATGTAAAGCTTTGATACAGTTGACCATGATCTGTTACATTTAAAATTATCGCACTATGGTATAAGAGGACACCCCTAAACTACCTAAATCATACCTAGCAACAGAAACCAATATGTGTACACAAATGGAGCCAGCTCCACGCGCAAACTATTACCGTGGTGTCCCAAGAAGTGTTCTGGCCCACTACTCTTCTCATTTACATTAACGACCTACCAAATGCATCTCAACTACTCAAACCCATACTTTTTGCAGATGACACTACATACGTTATCTCTCACCCAAGCCCAGACACACTAGCCAACACTGCAAATACTGAATTGCAGAAAATATCTACCTGGATGATGACCAACAAACTTACTCTCAATATTGATAAAACATATTTATCCAGTTTGGGAACAGAGCTACAAAACCACTTCTAACATAATGATAAACGGGTCCCCTATCACAAAAACTCACAGAGGGAAAATTCCTAGAATCCATCTTGACAGTGGCCTCAAATTTCAGACACATATACAACAAATTTCCAAGAAAGTCTCAAAGACCGTGGGAATACTATCCAAGATACGGTACTAGTTCCACAACCAGCTCTCTTACCCTATATCACTCACTCATTTACCCCTACCTCACCTATGGAATCTGCGCATGGGGCTCTACATCAATAACTCATCTCA
Organism: Cherax destructor; assembly: GCA_009830355.1. NCBI lineage: Eukaryota > Metazoa > Arthropoda > Malacostraca > Decapoda > Parastacidae > Cherax > Cherax destructor. The sequence goes on along the minus strand of WNWK01041504.1, from coordinate 2,434 downwards.
GACCACTAATAACACAACAAAAGGCAGCAGTTAGAATGATCAAATTCACACTCCAGACAACATACTCCACCAATATTCAAAAAACCTAAACTTACTCACCATACAAGACATCCATACTTTCTACTGTGTCTATTACATACATAGAACACTCTATGCAAATATTAAACTCCAAAACTCAAACTTCTCCTTACCAATTTTAACAGGACACATGACCATAACACTAGACACAGATCACTCCTCGATGTTCCCTGTGTCCATCTAACACTATGTAAAAACTCATGTATATAAAGGCACGAAAATTTGGAATTCATTACCTATCATTGCCAAAGAAACCCTGCCTGTACCCCAAATCAAAACGATGCTAAAACCCACCTTCACCCAAAGCTAAATGCTCAATATCAAACATTCCCAACAAAGTAGAATAATCACTTAATGTAAAAACCTGACTAATCACTTAAATGTAAAAACCTGTTATGAATAATACATACTAAGCTAACTATTTCCATAACATTTACATTTTAATGACCAAGTAAACTGTAACTGCAATGCAACTAATTGTTTTAAATTGTTATCTCACTCGATTCGTTGCATTGCTACAATTAATTGATATGTTCAACTTATATTCAAACTTTATAACTTAGATACGCAATTATACTTATTTTATAAATTATCAACCATAACTTTACCATGAAGTCTAAAATTAAGTAGACCTAAGAATGCCCGCAATGCACAGCATATTAGGGGCTTTTGGCATGTACATCTCATTAATAACTATGTTTCTTGTCTACCATGTATCATTGTACCATGTCTTAATAAAGTATTATTATTATTATTATTATTAAGGAAGAGCAGGAACCATGATTCCACTCCATCAGGTGAGTTAAAACCTTCCAGTTATGTAGGCAGGTGATTCTCTTACTGCAGTTAGCTAGAAATTTGTTCCATAGCCACTTGTAAGTCTGAGAGAAGTGTCTCAGAGTGTCGGTGTCAACAGTGCTTGACCAGAGTGCAGCTTACAAGAAGGCAGTCCCCAAACAAGTTTCTACATGGTCCTTCTACCCGAGATGGGAATTTGTTGGAATTAGTCTTAATTAGTAGGCCAAGTTAATGTACCAGTCATTATCGAAGCGGTTAGTTATCACACCAGGCCAAAGATTACCGCTAGGTTCAGCTAACTAATCAGAAGTTTATTATTTACAGTAATCTACAGCAGCCAAGTAGGCTAGTTAGCTTGTGAGTTATTTATTTACAGGATTACAAGTAAGCCAGGTAGGGAACTTGTATATTTTAAATTTCTTACAAAAAATTGAGACAGCCATATTGGGTAGGGTATTTATAACATTATTCCAGTAGGTAGGGTTTAACCTAGCATTTTACCTTTCAAGTAGACAGGCTATTGCACACTAATTAACATTATAAAGTTAGGCTAGGTGTTACCTTTTCCCAGCTAACTACAATATAAAAATCTGCTCGGGTTTAAACCAAGGGTAATTACACAACATTATTCATTACAAAGTGAATTACTGAATTTATTTTGTGTTCCCAAGTGAATTTAATTTGCAAAGACTTTATTTTTACTGTGGAATTTTATTGTATTTATTATTTAAGGAGCTAGCTCAAGTCCAATTATTTACTGAGGGTACAGGGAGTTGCTAGGTTAAGCTTTCATAACAACAACATATATTTTAGTTGGGTTTAAGGGTATCAGTGTACATTCTTTCTGAGTCAAGTCAATATAGGTAAAAAAGCGTCGCTTGTTGAGGGGCTTTGGGAATACTTATTTCACCTAATACCGTATTGTGCTGTGGGGTGGGCTAATTAACGTATAAATTAGGATGAACCTTAACTGAACCACAACAATGACGGAGGAGAAGGGAAATACCCCCAGCTCTTCCGCCAAAGGATCTTTGAACGCTCACAAGGGACGGAAAGCAAGGCATGTAGGGAGGCCGATTTTCAGACTAACGACATGAGGGCTGTCAAAAATCTAGAAAAGGTTAGAGCTTTTTGAGGAAAGCTAGGAGCCTTTGAGAAAGCTATATCTACGTTATGAGGCAAGTTGCATCAGGTGACTGAGGAAATTGTTGAAGCAGTTCAGGAGGAATCGACGAAGGGCTGAATGAAAGTGGGATGAGACCAAAAAGTTAGCAAACATTGAAGGCTGGTACAGCAGAGGCAACAAAAATAGTACAGGGGCCCCACGCCACCATAGTCCTCCTAGAGTGTAACCCAGATTGCCTACATTGAATCTACCAATGTTCGACGGAACCTTAAGAGTAAAAAAGATAGATGACAGGGATGAGTCAGATGCCCCAAACTACAGTACTTACGTTCACAGCTCGGGAAAGCCCGACTTGGTCCGGGATTACCAAAAAACATATTAATTATCAACATGCCAAGGATCAACTAAAGAATGCGTATGGCAAACAGAGGA
>WNWK01041503.1:0-16419 GCA_009830355.1 Cherax destructor | reverse complement strand
GAATTATATCATGTTTCTCACCTTCTTTACCAAAGGGCTGGCACTCTGAACTTTCTTTGGCCCCACGAAAGTCTCCAAGACCGTAGGAATACTATCCAAGATAAAGTACTATGTTCCATAACCAACTCTCCTTACCCTGTATCACTCACTCATTTACCCCTACCTCACCTATGGAATCTGCACATGGGGCTCAACAGCAATAACTCATCTCAGACCATTAATAACACAACAAAAGGCTGCAGTCAGAATGATAACAAATTCCCACTCCAGACAACATATTCCTCCAATATTAATAAATCTAAACTTACTCACCATACAAGACATCCATACTTTTTACTGTGCCTATTACATACATAGAACACTAAACTTAAATATTAACCCACCACTCAAACTTCTCCTTACCAACCTTAACAGGACTCATGACCATAACACAAGACACAGATCACTCTTCGATGTTCCCTGTGTCCATCTAACACTATGTAAAAACTCAATGCACATTAAAGGCCCAAAAATTTGGAATTCATTACCTATGATTGCCAAAGAAACCCTGCCTGTACCTCAATTCAAAACTCTGCTGAAAAAACACCTACTCACCCAAAACTAAATACAGTGGTACCTCGAGTTACGATATTTTTTCGTTCGAGAATGCTGTTCAAGTGCCATTACCAAATGAATTTATCCCCATAAGGAATAATGTAAAATAGACTAGTCCTTTTACACCCCCAAAAATATACTTACAAAAGCATTTAAAAAAATAAACTTACATAAAAGGGCGATTTTGGGGACCATCGTAACTCGAGGTACCACTGTACACAATATTTAACATTACCTATAAAGTTAATTAATCACTTAAATGTATAAGCCTATTATAAATAATGCATACTTAGCTAACTTTGTTTCTATAGCATTAACAAATAAAATAATCCATTCTCTTGTACTCTTTGTAACTCATCTAATGACCATATAAACTGTTATTGCAATACAATTTATTGTTTTAATTTGTTTGATCTGATTTAATAAATTGCATTATGTTCAACTTATGTTCAAAATAAATTGTCTACTATAATTTTTACCATTTAGTCTATTGTTAATTAATTTTAAGAATGCCCACAATGCTCTGCATATTAGGGGCTTTCGGCATGTACACCCCATTTATATCTATGAACTATGTATGTACAGTGGTACCTCGAGGTTACGATATTTTCGTTCGAGAATGCTGTTCAAGTGCCATTACCAAACGAATTTATCCCCATAAGGAATAATGTAAAATAGACTAGTCTTTTACACCCCAAAAATATGTACTTACAAAGCATTTAAAAAATAAACTTACATAAAAGGGCAATTTTGGGGACCATCGTAACTCGAGGTACCACTGTATATCTTTGTATCATGTCACAATAAATTATTATTATTATTATTATTATTATTATTACAGTGGACCCTCGGTTAACGAATACCCCGGAAATCGTGCAATTATGTAAGTATAATTTTGTAAGTTCTTGTGGAAGTGTATTTTTGGGGGTCTGAAATAGACTAACCTACGTGAAATTTTTCCTTAAGGAGTAAATTCGTTCGGTAATGGCACTTGAGCAGACTTCAGGAGTGAGTTTTACGAAACTCGGGGTCCACTGTATTATGGTGGCTTATTTCACAGTCGCAATCAATAAACAAGCACAAAAAACAATGGATGAACAAGCGGAGTAATGGTAACCCAACGAGAGACAGAGGCAGACTGAGTCTGGTATGCGTGAGAAGTGGCATCCCAGGCGGGTGGACGCGTCTGATATGGACGATTTCCGAGCGGATGTACAAAACCCGGGGGAAAATTTCACCAAAAAAAGTGCTCAAAATCCAATTGTACGATTTCTGCACCGGACGAAACCTGGGGTCCAATGTACAGTGGACCCCGAGTATCGTAATTAATACGTTCCAGGAGCTAGTACTTAACACGAAGTTTTAGAAATTCGAACCATTATTTCCCATAAGAAATAATGTAAATACAATTAATCCGTTCCACAAAAAAATATTCACATATAAAATAATTAAAAACAATATATATATATACATTTACTTACCTTTATTGAAGAGTTGCAGGCATCTGGAAGATAGAGTAATGAGTAATGAAGGTCCTCTTGGGCATTTTCTTCCAAAACAGGCCTGTTTCATCACAATTAAACACTTGTTGGGGAGGAATTCTTCAGCCTCTACGAAGGAAATCCCACTCCCTGCATGCCTGCTACACTCCCTGCATGCCTGCTACACTCCCTGCATGCCTGCTACACTCCCTGCATGCCTGCTACACTCCTGCATGCCTGCTACACTCCCTGCATGCCTGCTACACTCCCTGCATGCCTGCTACACTCCCTGCATGCCTGATACACTCCTTGCATGCCTGATACCTCCCTGCATGAATGCTACACTCCCTGCATGCCTGCTACACTCCCTGCATGCCTGCTACACTCCCTGCATGTCTGCTACACTCCCTGCATGCCTGCTAAACTCCCTGCATCAATGCTAAACTCCCTGCATCAATGCTAAACTCCCTGCATCAATGCTAAACTCCCTGCATGCCTGCTACACTCCCTGCATGCCTGCTACACTCCCTGCATGCCTGCTACACTCCCTGCATGAATGCTACACTCCCTGCATGAATGCTACACTCCTGCATGAATGCTACACTCCCTGCATGAATGCTACACTCCCTGCATGCCTGCTATCTCCTGCATGCCTGCTACACTCCCTGCATGAATGCTACACTCCCTGCATGAATGCTACACTCCCTGCATACCTGCTAAACTCCCTGCATGGCTGCTACACTCCCTGCATGAATGCTAACCTCCTGCATGAATGCTACACTCCCTGCATACCTGTTAAACTCCCTGCATGGCTGCTACACTCCCTGCATGAATGCTAAACTCCCTGCATGAATGCTAAACTCCCTGCATGCCTGCTACACTCCCTGCATGAATGCTACACTCCCTCCATGAATGCTACCACAGGGGTGCCACTAGGAAGCTTCTTTGGACCCATGGTGACTTATTTCACAGTGACAATCACTAAAGCACCAAAAAAAACACCAAATGTAGTGTGAATGTTTGAAAGAGCGCGCTAGGTAATGTTCTCTCAATGGTAAACAACGCTTCACTGGCGGCGTCCTGCGTCCCGCGCAGGCGCGGAGCAGGCGGACAGGTCTAATACGTTACGAAACACGAGCGGTTTTACGATTCTCGAAGTCGTAAAAAGCTTACGAAACACGATGTTTACGAAGTAAGAACCTTTTGAAACTCGGGGGTCCACTGTACTTCATATTGTAAATCATTTAAATTCTTCTATTGTAAAACTGTAATGCTTCAAAATTGTAATGTTCAAATTTCATCATTTTAAATACCTAATTGTAATATACATAGATGAATGGTTCAGAGAACCGAAAGGTTCTCTGAACCATTCACCTACATTCATCTACATTCTCTGAACCATTCATCTACATTCCTGTCTGACACAGCAACATCTTGGGATCTTAATACAGGGAATTCTTCACTTGCCTAACCCTTGGGCATGCCCTATTTCCACATTCGTCAAATGTGATACCACCTACGACTGCTGCACCTCTCCTTGCCTACAGTATATAAGCCATTTCTTCGCACATATGCTGTATTCTTTTCGAGATTGATGGACTGATTACATAGACTCAAGGCTGAAGGACTGATTACCTCAAACTACTCCTGTTCTTCACCTTTTTCCTTTGTATGGACTGATGAAGCCACTGTATGGTGAAACATTTCCTCATTAAGGATACCCAAGTGTTGCACATGTGTTTAATTTATCCACCTAATTGTAATACTTGATATTGTAAATTGTTTAAATTGTTCTATTGTAATACTGTAATTTTTATAAAATTATTAAAAACTACAGTGGACCCCCGAGTAACGTAAAAACTTCATTCCAGAAGCCTGCACAAGTACCATTACCGAACGAATTTACTCCCTTAACCCTTTCGGGGTTGGTGCCGTATTAGTACGTTTTATGAGCAGGGGTTGGTGCCGTATTAGTACGCGTAAATTCTAGCGGCTTCAAATTAAGCGGGAAACAGCTGGTAGGCCTAGGGATGAGAGAATGGGTCTGCGCGGTCAGTGTGCGCAGTAGGAAAAAAATCGGGCCCCCAGTGGTGCATTGTGGGAACACCATTTCAGTACACCTTTTCCACCATGCCTCGCAGCAAGAAACACCTTACTCCTCTGCGAATTGGGACACTTTTATTCATCAGTGACAGTTCTAACAGTGATGGAGGGTGTTAGTGAAGGTGACTTTCAAGGTTTTGAGGCGGTTGTGACCGAAACTAGTGACCATAATACCGGTATAAGTGAGGAAAACCCAGACGACCCACAGCCGTCCACCTCTGGTGCTGTGGCGTCTTGTTCACGGCCAGTTGTACCAGAATGAAAGCGGACACTCCTATTTTCTAATGTCCCGGACTCAGATGTGAGCAATGGTGATGATACTGATAGTGACTATGAACTCCAAGCCCTTCGAAATAGTTCTAGTAGCGCGAGTGAAGAGGAATATTCACCAGTGAAGCGTCAGTATATACGACGGTATATGCGCTCTGGTAGTGTGCCATATGCTCTTGCAAGGGTTAGGAGTACATCTCGGAGTACATCCCGTGGGCGTACAACAGGAAGTGATAGTGAAAATGATGATGATAGCGTTGCAATTGGTATGAGAAATGTGCATGCAACTGGTAGTGGTGGTGGTGGTGCGGCACGCGAGGCACCAGCAGTGGACCATGCTGGCACCCACGCCGCTGACTCAGCTCAGTTACAACAAAGGCAACCCTCACCCACCCACCAACCCCCACAACTACAACCTCCACTTCCACAACCCCCACAACCACCTGTAAATATCCAGTACCCACCAGCAGACCGCACCTGGGATTGGCAGGAAGCTGACAATTTTATTCCCAATCCCCATCAGTTTGATGAAAGTCACAGTGGATTACGCCCATTTTGTCCACTTGGGAACAATGCCACTGAACTGGAATGTTTCCAGTTATTCTTTGACGAACCCCTGATAGACATTATTATCAGAGAAAGCAACAGATACTTCGATTACACAATGGCAAACACGATTCTTTCACCAAAATCACGTCTACACCAGTGGAAGGAGACAACTGTGACAGAGATGTATCTTTTCTTTGCCACAATAATGCTTATGCCGCATGTCTATAAGCACCGTATCAAATCATATTGGTCAACAGACAGATTGATTACAACACCAGCTTTCAGTGATATTATACCAGTGAATCGATTTGTGCTACTTCTACGCATGTTGAATTTTTCAGACAAAACCAGGCCTGACAGAACCGACAGGTTATATAAGATTAGGAATGTGTTTCTGTATCTGAAAGAGAAGTTCAATATGTATTTTTATCCCTTCAGGAAGCTTGTTATTGACGAGTCACTGATTCTGTTCAAAGGTAGACTGTCATTCAAGCAGTATATACCAAGCAAGAGGAAACGCTTTGGTATAAAGTTGTTTGTGCTTTGTGATTGATACAGTGGTCTTGTATTGGATATTATTGTGTACACTAGAAGTAATACATTGAAAGATACCAGGAAGTTACTGGGTATCTCTGGTGATGTGGTTAGAACAATGATGGAACCATATTTTGGCAAGGGGCATATATTATATACTGATAACTCCCCACTCCATGGGGAAGTGGAACAGAATTCTTCCTCCGTAAGCCATGCGTGTCGTAAGAGACGACTAAAATGCCGGGAGCAAGGGGCTAGTAACCCCTTGTCCTGTATATATTACTAAATGTAAAAGGGAAAACTTTCGTTTTTCATTTTGGGCCACCCCGCTTCGGTGGGAAACGGCCGACGTGTTGAAAGAAAGGAACTGGTACACAAGCCCCTCCCTCAGTGATTTTTTGCGAGTGAACTTGACAGATGTGTGCGGTACAGTGCGTGCAAATCGTAAGCATATGCCTATGTTCAATGCAGGCACTCGTACAGGTGAGGTGCAGGAGTTTGCTGCCAATGATATCATGGCATTTCGGTGGCATGACAAACGAGATGTCACACTGTTGTCATCAATTCACCCTAATGAAATGGCAGACACTGGCAGGGTGAATAGAGAGACATGATGAACCCATTCTAAAACCTGCAGCTGTGATGGACTACACTCTCAATATGCGTTCAGTGGACAAATGTGACATGCAGATTGGGTTTGCTGATTGTGTTAGAAAGAGTTATAAGTGGTACATAAAACTCTTTTTCACATTCTTGACATTTCCATGCTCAATGCTTATAATGTTTATAAGTTGAAGACCACAAACAAACCACCATATGGCGAATTTTGTTTGTCTGTTATCAGGCAAATAATCACCAAGTACCAAGAAACACCACCTGCAATAGAAAACCGCCCACGAAATTATGTACCAACAACTACCCTCTCATCTGAGGCTTGGTGGTGAACACTTCCTAACAAAACTGCCTGCTACTGCTTGCAAGAAAAAGGCTCAGAAGAGGTGTTATGTCTGTGCACATACAAAAAGACGCCCACAGCAACGCAAAGACACTCGTTTTATGTGTGTGGAATGTGAAACACCACTGTGCATGGAACCATGTTTCAGAGACTTCTTCCACAGACTGCAGAACTTCTAGAAACATCTGCAGTGACTCAATGTGTATATATATGATTGAACAATAGTTATAAACATAATTGTACATTGTACATTGTTGTAAATATGTTTTATAAACAAACTAGTGATAACAAACTTTGTGGCATTATTTTATAAGAAATAGCGAGTGAATATTTGAAAAACAGCACTTATATTGGTCTCACAGTCCATAAAAGTTATTTGAAAAAAAAAATATTAAATTTCATCAGAAAACAACTTCAAAAAAAAAAAAAAAAAAACGATTACCGGCCAACCGGAAGTCGCCGATGTTGCTGTCATCGGATCATTTTGGGTCAACTTGAAGCCTCCATATCTCCGTAAGTATTGATGGCAAAAAATTTTTGTTTAGCTATTTAGATTCAGAAAAAAAAAAACTATCATTTCATAAGAAAAAAAAAAAATTCTGAATATTTTTCGACCCCAGGAACACGTTTCCGAGAAGGCCTGTCAACCCCCAAAGGGTTAAAATCCCCACTAGCATTACTACACTACATGAGAGTTAGCCTGTCTTTCATAGGTTTGTGTCCTGGCAGTGCCTTTTCCTCCTGAATAATGTAGGTCCTCTTTGGCATTTTCTTCCAAAAGAGGCCTGTTTCATCACAATTAACCCTTTCAGGGTTATTGACGTACTAGTACGGCTTACGCCCTGGGGTTATTGACGTACTAGTACGCCTAAATTCTAGCGCCCTCAAATCAAGCAGAAACAGGCTGTTAGGCCTAGATGTGATAGAATGGGTCTGTGCGGTCAGTGTGCGCAGTATAAAAAAATTCCTGCACCACACAGTGCATAATGAGGAAAAAAAAAACTGACCATATTTTTGGTTTAAAACAGCGACTTTGCAGTCTATTTTCGTATGGTATTTATTGATGTATTCTCGTTTTCTTGGTCTCATTTGATAGAATGGAAGATATATTACAGAAATAGAGATGATTTTGATTAGTTTGACAATGACAAGTACAGTGGACCCTCGGTTAACGAACACCCCGGAAATCGTGCAATTATGTAAGTATAATATTGTAAGTGCTTGTGGAAGTGTATTTTTGGGGGTCTGAAATAGACTAACCTAAATGACATTTCTTCTTAAGGAAGTAAATTCGTTCGGTAATGGCACTTGAGCAGGCTTCTGGGATGAAGTTTTTTCGTTAACCGAGGGTCCACTGTACCTTGAAATTGAGCTCAAAGTAGCGAAAATGTTCGATTTTTGATGATGTTCAAGAGTAAACAAATCACACCATGCGTCCAATACACATCAACTGGCGAGTCTAATATTCATTCATGCACAAGTGCTCTGATATTGTTTATACCATTTTTACAATGATGCAGTTGTATACATAACAGTAAATCTTCTATTTTTTTGTGAGAATAAAAATTCAAAATGATAAGCAAAAGTAATGTAAGAGGGGCCTGGAAACATGACTAATGAACAGAGAAGATGTTATTTTAGTGCCAGGAATGTCTGCCTTGTTTATTCTAGACCCTATTTTGAAATTGGCATCGTTTGAATTTTGTGTGAAATTGGCCAAATTGCCATTTTCTGACCACTATTTTGGGTAGTTGTAATTGGTAAATAGGCGGTTTCTTGTACTCAATCGATAGAAGAAATGGAGTTCTAGCGAAATAGCTATAATTTTAGTAGACTGAAACATTGGAATTTGCCGAAAATAGGGCTCAAAGTAGGCGAAATCGCCGATGCGTAAATGTCATCCATACCGATAACTTCGCGAAAGCATAATTCCGTTAGTTTTCGATCAAATTTCATAATTTTTGTGGTGTTATGATCAGAAAAAGATTCTCTATCATTTCATAAGATTTTTTTTTTTTTTTAAATTATTGGACCCTGAGAACGAGTTTCGGAGACCCCCCTTGGACCCTGAAAGGGTTAAACACTTGTTGGGGTTTAAATTTTTCAGTGTCTACAAACCCCTTAAATTCACTCACAAACTTTTCAGCAGCATATTTGTCTGAACTGGCTGCCTCACCATGCCTTATAACACTGTGTATGCCACTATGTTTCCTAAATTTGTCAAACCAGCCTTTGCTGGCCTTAAAATCACTCGCATCAGCACTGGTTCCAGGCATTTTCTTGACAAGATCTGCGTGCAAACAATATCACCATGGAAACAATATCACCCGCTATCTGTTTTTCATTGATCCACACCACCAACAACTTCTTAATCTCCTCCACTGTTTGTAATCTATTTTTCATTAACATATCAACACCTTTCGCACCATTAGCTTCCTTGATTTATTTTCTCTTTGCCAGGATAGAGGTGATAGTAGATTTGTTTTTGTTGTACATCCTGGCAAGCTTTCCCACACGTACGCCACTCTCATATTTTTCTACTACAGTGGACCCCCGCTATTCGAACGGCTCGGCAGTCGAACAAATCGTCATTAGAACAAGAAAATCGATATCGTCATGCGAACAAAATATCACGATTCGAACAAGTGTGTCCATCACCTGTCCGCCCAGGCGCTTGGAGAGCCAGTCCTTCGTTGTTTACACTCGACATCCAGACATTTCACACTTAATTATAATTGTTTGGAGTTTGTTCATTAAGTGTGAGGCAGTGGTGGTAGAGGCAGTGGTGAGAGGCAGTGGTGAGAGGCAGTGGTGAGAGGCAGTGGTGGTAGAGGCAGTGGTGGTAGAGGCAGTGGTGAGAGGCAGTGGAGGTAGAGGCAGTGGTGGTAGAGGCAGTGGTGGTAGAGGCAGTGGTGGTAGAGGCAGTGGTGAGAGGCAGTGGTGGTTGAGGCAGTGGTGAGAGGCAGTGGTGGTTGAGGCAGTGGTGGTAGAGGCAGTGGTGGTAGAGGCAGTGGTGAGAGGCAGTGGAGGTAGAGGCAGTGGTGGTAGAGGCAGTGGTGGTAGAGGCAGTGGTGGTATAGGCAGTGGTGGTATAGGCAGTGGTGGTAGAGGCAGTGGTGGTAGAGGCAGTGGTGGTTGAGGCAGTGGTGAGAGGCAGTGGTGGTAGAGGCAGTGGTAGAGGCAGTGGTGGTTGAGGCAGTGGTGAGAGGCAGTGGTGGTTGAGGCAGTGGTGAGAGGCAGTGGTGGTTGAGGCAGTGGTGAGAGGCAGTGGTGAGAGGCAGTGGTGGTTGAGGCAGTGGTAGAGGCAGTGGTGGTTGGGGCAGTGGTGAGAGGCAGTGGTGGTAGAATCAGTGGTGGTAGAGGCAGTGGTGAGTAAACAAGATTAAATGAAGGTTCGGGAGGGAGTTTTGTAAACAAACCAGTTGTTGTTGTTGTTGCTGTTACCAGCCTGACACGTACAATTTCTGTTCACTACTTGAAGCTGACTGGAAGTGATCTAATGCAGATAACATTACAAACTCCGTTTTCTCTTATACTAACACGTCTGAAGGAGGAAAGAATGGAAAGATGTTTTCACAGCTGTAGCGAGAATGCTCGCCACCACCATCCTTCCCAGCCACCACATTCGTAATGACATACATATTTTATTCATTCTAGAGTGTATATCAGGTTTTTATGTTATTTATATTGTTTATTATGTTATATTAGATGAATTGTGATAGATAAATAAGCTGTCGAGTTGATAATAGCTTCACAGTGAAGTACAGTGGTACCTCGAGTTACGATGGTCCCCAAAATTGCCCTTTTATATAAGTTTATTTTTTTAAATGCTTTTGTAAGTATATTTTTGGGGGTGTAAAAGGACTAGTCTATTTTACATTATTCCTTATGGGGATAAATTCGTTTGGTAATGGCACTTGAACAGCATTCTCGAACGAAAAAATATCGTAACTCGAGGTACCACTGTACTATTTTGTCATGCCTCCTGACAGCAGGAACGGATTAATTGTATTTCCATTATTTCTTATGGGAAAAATTAAATCGCCACTCGAACATTTCGCGTTGAGAACTAGCTCCTGGAACGGATTAAGTTTGAATAGCGGGGGTCCACTGTATCTCCTTCTTCAGTTCGATGGTGTTCCTCACTTTCTTTACCACAGGGGTGCCACTAGGAAGCTTCTTTGGACCCATGGTGACTTATTTCACAGTGACAATCAATAAACACAATAAAATTATTGTGAAATGTTTGAAAGAGCGCGCTGGGTAATGTTCACTCAATAGTAAACAAAGCTAGACTGGCTCACGACACCTGCATGGGGAGGCGCGCAAGCAGACAGTTCTGGTACACGGGCCGATACTTGGGAAAACGGCCAATAGTCAGGCCAAAATTGGGCCGAAAAAAGCAACCGAAACACGAGCCGGCCGATACTTAGGCCCGCCGATAATCGGGGTTCCACTGTATAAGACATAATAAGCATGATTGGTAAGTAATACACATTTTCACTTGATCAGAAATCAGACGTGACGACTCTGTATCGTGTGACAGACTGGCTGGCTGGCTCTCTCTCTCTCTATGACTCTCTCACAGGTACACATAAGTACAGTTATTATACATAGTGTAAATTACCTAGGATAACCCAAAAATTCCAGGCAGTGCTATACAGTGCTTGTAGATATAAGGCATAATTAGCATGACTGGCAAGTAATACGCATTTTCACTTGATCAGGAATCAGACGTGACGACTGCATCGTGTGTAATACCTGTTAGTTTACGAGCTGCTCTCCGAGACAGAGACAAGCAGATGGAAAGACAGACACCCACAGGCAGACAGAAAGACACACAGGTAGACAGAAAGACAGATAAGCAGAGCTAGACAGACAGATAATTAGACAGACAGACATACATGTTTGTGTGTAACAGTGAAAATATATAAAGCCAGGGTTCCCTGGAGAAGTGCACGTTCAAGTGTCACTCCACTGCTGCAATGTCAGCAGTTTAGTGACCCTCGTCTTAACACCATGCTTCAAGGAGTTTCACATATACTCCAGCATGTCTAAAAATTGCTGAGACCTATAAATACTTTGTATATACAGTGGTACCTTGGTATACGTCCTTAATCCGTTCCAGGACCTTGGACTTATACCAAACAGGACGTATACCAAACAAATTTTCCCATAAGAAATACATGTACAGTCATCCCTCCGTTTTCGTGTAGCTCTGTTTTCGTGTATTTCAGTTTTTGTGTAGTTTTTTCGTGGAAAACTGGCCTCTGTTTTCGTGTGATTCCCTCCGTTTTCGTGCTCGGTCCGGAACTTGTCCACCAGTGCCGCGCACATACAAAGGCCGTAGGCCACCACCCACGCACCTCCCACGTACATTGTCACGCAGTCTAGCATTGTTTACGCTTGAGTGAACATCACCCCAGGAGTTTATACAAAACATTTATTAACAATTCATTGTTTTTGGGCCTTGATTATTGTGTGTGACTACTAAATAAGCTACCATGGGCCCAAAGAAAGCTCCTAGTGCCACTTCTTTTGTAAAGAAAGTGAGGAACACCATAGAACTGAAGAAAGAAATAATAGAAAAATATGATAGTGGTGTATGTATTGCCGAGCTCGCCAGGATATACAAGAAAGCCCCAACAACCATCGGTTCCATTGTGTATAAGAGAAAAGCAATCACTGAAGCTAATGTTGCGAAAGGGGTGAATACAATAACGAAACAGAGATCACAAACAATAGAAAATATGTAGAAATTGTTGTTGCTGTGGATAAACCAAAAACTGCTAGTGGGTGATAGTGTTGTGCAATCCATCATACGTGAAAAAGCAAGGCAGTTGCATGCCGATCTTGTCAAGAAAATGCCTGGAACCAGTGATGTTGATGTTGATGAATTTAAGGCCAGCAAAGGCTGGTTCGAAAAATTTAAGAGGCGAACTGGCATACACAGTGTTGTAAGGCATGGTGAGGGTGCCAGTTCAGATAAACAAGGGGCTGAAAAAATTGTGTGCGACTTTAAAAAATATGTAGAGGCTGAAAATTTCAAACCCCAACAAGTGTTTAATTGTGACGAAACAGGCCTCTTTTGGAAGAAAATGCCAAGGAGGACCTACATCACGCAGGAGGAAAAGGCAATGCGAGGACACAAGCCTATGAAAGACAGACTAACTCTCATGTTGTGTGGTAATGCTAGTGGAGATTTTAAAGTGAAGCCTTTACTGGTGTATCACTCTGAAAATCCCAGAGTGTTCAGGAACTACAGTGTTGACAAGAGTAAATTGTGTGTGTTTTGGAAGTCTAATGCTAAGGCATGGGTCACTAGGGAAATTTTCCTGGAATGGTTTAATCAAGTGTTTGGCCCCAGTGTGAAGAAATATCTATTGGAGAATAAATTGCCACTTAAGTGCCTCCTGGTAATGTACAATGCTCCTGGTCATCCTCAAGACTTGGACGACCAAATGTCTAAGGATTTCAAATTTGTAACAGTGAAGTTCTTGCCTCCTAACACCACTCCTCTCCTCCAGCCCATGGACCAGCAGGTCATTGCAAACTTCAAAAAACTGTACACCAAAGCAATGTTTCAAAGGTGTTTTGACCAATGACACTAAATTGACCCTAAAAGAGTTCTGGAAGGATCACTTCGATATCTTCCATTGCATAGGCCTTATAGATAAAGCTTGGCAGGGAGTGACTTCCAGGACAATGAACTCTGCTTGGAGAAAGTTGTGGCCAGATTGTGTCCCAGAGAGGGATTTTGAAGGGTTTGGGGCTGGCCCTGAGGAACCTGTGGAAGTTGTGGAAAGTATTGTGGCATTGGGGAATTGCATGGGGTTGGATGTGAGTGGCAAAGATGTGGAAGAGTTGGTGGAGAACCACAATGAAGATCTAACCACTGAAGAGCTGCAAGAGCTTGAGCTGCAACAACAACAAAACAGATCTGAGGAAATTGCTTCAGTGGAGGAAGAGAGATGTAAGGTGCCTTCTTCAGAGATTAAGGAGATTTGTGCAATGTGGAGTAGGGTGCAATCATTTGTGGAGGAACATCACCCTGACAAAGATGTTGCAATCCGTGCTGGCTACTTTTACAATGACAGTTCCATGTCCCCTTTTAGGGACATTTTAAAGAGCCGCCAGACACAGAGCTCTCTGGAGAGATATTTAGTGCCACAGGTGTGCAGTGACTTCAAGCTGGTCCTAGTGGGATTAAAAGACAAAGAAGGGAAGTGACCCCAGATGAGGACTTGGTACCTAGAGTCCTTATGGAGGGGGATTCCCCTTCCAAAAATTAGGGTCTCTACCCTCTCCCCTACTATCTCTCTTCCATCCAGCAACATCAGTCTTCAGTAAGGGTAAGTGCCACATTCATTTCATTCATTTGTGCATGTAAATCTATCTTTAAGGCCCTCCAAATTTTTTTTTTCCAAACTTCTGTGTTTCTGGAACGGATTAATTGAATTTCCATTATTTCTTATGGGGAAAATGGTTTCAGTTTTCGTGTGTTTCAGTTTTAGTGCCTCCCTCAGGAACGGATTAAACACGAAAACGGAGGAATGACTGTACAGTGGACCCCCGCCTAACGAGCACCCTGGAAATCGTACAATTATGTAAGTATAATATTGTAAGTGCTTGTGGAAGTGTATTTTTGGGGGTTTGAAATAGACTAACCTACGTGACATTATTTCTTAAGGAAGTAAATTCGTTTGATAATGGCACTTGAGCAGGCTTCTGGAATGAATTTTGCTCGTTAGGCGGGGGTCCACTGTACTATAGGGAAAACGATTAATCTGTTCCCATGAAAAAAATCCTATTGTTATTGGCATATTATAATAATAATAATAATAATAATAATAATAGTTTATTTAGACATGGTACAATGATACATAGTTAGGTAGACATGATACAATGATACATAGGTATAAATGAGGTGTACATGCCAAAAGCCCCTAATATGCTGTGCATTGCGGGCATTCTTAAGATTAAGTAATAGTAGACTACATGGTAAAAAATTATGGTTGATAATTTATAAAATAAGTATAATTGTGTATCTAAGTTGTATAATTTGAATATAAGTTGAACATAATAATTTATTAATAGTAACAATGCAATTAATTGAGTGAGATAACAATTTAAAACAATTACCTGCATTGCAATTACAGTTTATGTGGTCCTTATAATGTCAATGTTATAGGAACAGTTTGCTTAGTATGTATTATTCATAACAGGTTTTTACATTTAAGTGATTAATCAGGTTTTTACATTTAAGTGATTATTTTACTTTGTTGGGAATGTTTGATATTGTGCAATTAGATTTGGGTGAGAAGGTGGTTTTTTAGCATCGTTTTGAATTGGGGTACAGGCAGGGTTTCTTTGGCAATGACAGGTAATGAATTCCAAATTTTCGTGCCTTTTATATGCATTGAGTTTTTACATAGTGTTAGATGGACACGGGGAACATCGAGGAGTGCTCTGTGTCTAGTGTTATGGTCATGTGTCCTGTTAAAATTGGTAAGGAGAAGTTTGAGTGGTGGTTTAATATTTGCATAGAGTGTTCTATGTAATAGGCACAGTAGAAACAATTTTTTTGACCTTCTTATCAGGCTCGTTAGGTTTGATGAGTAACGTTTTGTTTGTTCTCTTGTTATTTGACCCATTCTGTACTGTTTTTCATATAGGTGTTTTATATTAATGGATTTGAGTATGCTGGGGGTTAGTCAGGGACTGTTTAATCTTTTAGCTGTGATTTGTTTAGTTTTTAGGGCAATGCTTATTATAGAGGTATTGGGTCTTTTAAGAAAATTATTAATACATAAGTCAGTATCTGTGAAGTTGTCTATTTCTGTTTGCCAGTCAGTGTTTGTCATAGCTGTTATGAAGTTATTTATAGCTGTCTCATTAGGTAGTCTAAAGGTAACTTTAGTAGTCTCTAGTGGTAATTTTCCGAGGTCGGTTATGAGAAAGGTAGGGTAGTCGTCTGTAGTATTGTCTGTGATTATGCCTGATTTTAATGGGGATATGGTGTTAGTCCAGATATGGTCTAATAGAGAGGCACAGGTCTCTGAGATTCCTGTAGGTTTTGTTACTGTCGGGAGCAGCAAGCAGTTGCTCATAGTGTTTGTGAATTCAGTTACTTGTGGGTCCTGATCTTGTAGGAGGTTTATATTGAAGTCTCCTGTGAGGATTAAGTAGTCTTTGTTCATGTGTGCATCAGTAATCATACTTCCTAATTTTTCACTAAATTGCTTAATATTTGACTGTGGTAATCTATAGATGCTTATAACTGTGAGAGGTTTTTGTAGGTATTTGGATTTAAACTTAGCTATTATATATTCTCCATGTTCATCTCTTGTGCATGTATTGTTGATACATTCAAGCTGGTCTGAGTATAACACAGCTGTGCCACCCCCTTGATGGTCTGGCCTACAATTGTGTATGGCTGTGTAACCAGGAATGGCATAGATATCTGTAGTATGAGGCCTTAGCCAGGTTTCAGTGAGAGTAATGATGGACATACTGGCCTGTAGTGAGTTTAATAATGCAGTGAGGTCATCAAAATGTTTGCTTAAAGATCTGACATTGTAGTTAAAGATAGTTATGTTATTGTTGGCTCTGAGTAGTGTTTTAGCCTGTTCTGCTGTGTAGTAATGACAGTTGTTGTTTGGTTCATGTAAGTCATTTAATAAGAGGTTGATATCAGGATCAATGTTTGGAATAATAAGATTTAGTGTGATTCTATAATTAAACTTAAAAATAGAACAATGTAAGTAGACTTAAGAATAGGACAATGCAAAAGGAGTTCTTGGCACGTGAGTTAGTACATTGGATATGCTTACAAAAATGAATAAATGAGCTAAGGTAGTCAATTTACAGCTAAAAAGAATCTAAAAATATAGCACCTGAGTTAGTTAATTAATTAAACAAAAGTTTATATAT
>WNWK01041502.1:0-16420 GCA_009830355.1 Cherax destructor | reverse complement strand
CACTCCACCACCACCAGCATGTTAGTACACTCCACCACCACCAGCATGTTAGTACACTCCACCACCACCACCACCAGCATGTTAGTACACTCCACCACCCACCAGCATGTTAGTACACTCCACCACCACCACCAGCATGTTAGTACACTCCACCACCACCAGCATGTTAGTACACTCCACCACCACCACCACCAGCATGTTAGTACACTCACCACCACCACCACCAGCATGTTAGTACACTCCACCACCACCAGCATGTTAGTACACTCCACCACCACCAGCATGTTAGTACACTCCACCACCACCACCACCACCAGCATGTTAGTACACTCCACCACCAGCACAGCATGTTAGTACACTCCACCACCACCACCAGCATGTTAGTACACTCCACCACCACCAGCATGTTAGTACACTCCACCACCACCACCACCAGCATGTTAGTACACTCTACCACCAGCAACATGTTAGTACACTCCACCACCACCACCAACATGTTAGTACACTCCACCACCACCACCAATGTTAGTACACTCCACCACCACCACCACCAGCATGTTAGTACACTCCACCACCACCACCAACATGTTAGTACACTCCACCACCACCACCAACATGTTAGTACACTCCACCACCACCACCACCAACATGTTAGTACACTCCACCACCACCACCACCAACATGTTAGTACACTCCACCACCACCACCACCAACATGTTAGTACACTCCACCACCACCACCACCAACATGTTAGTACACTCCACCACCACCGGCATGCAACGCCACACTCGCCATTATTACCAACGCTCATGAGGGTAATCTTCTTTTTCCTCTCTAATTGGCTACACTGCAGGTAATTTATAATCATGCTTCTCTAGCGTTTATTTGGAGGGGTTTGGAGGGTGGGTTATGGGGGCCTTGTGAGGGGGGAGGGGTGAACAAGGAGGAGAGAGGGGAGGGGTGAACAAGGAGGAGAGAGGGAGGGTGAACAAGGAGGGAGAGGGGAGGGGTGAACAAGGAGGAGAGAGGGAGGGGTGAACAAGGAGGGGAGGGAGGGGTGAACAAGGAGGGAGAGGGAGGGGAGTTAGGAAGAGTGAGGGAGTACCAGCAATGTGACACAACACACATGCACACAACCACGCTCAACACTCGCAGGTTCGAGCCTCCTGGCACTCCTGGCACTCCTGGCACTTAATTCATAACCCCCGCGGGTTCAGCGCTTAACCCTGAATAATATATTATTAATAATAATCTCTACGTGTGAAGACTTATATGTTACTTAGCTATAGTACTTACCATTAACCAAACAAGAATTATTATTATAATTATTTTTATTATCATTACATATAAACACACACACACACACACACACACACACACACACACACACACACACACACACACACACATATATATATATATATATATATATATATATATATATATATTTTATTAGTTACATGAACAACCGTACCAGAAGTTGTTTTCAGTGAGTCTGGAATAATATTCAGTCAAGAAGTGACTCTTGTAATTTCAAGGCGCACTGAGTCGTGAAATAAGATGAAAGCTTATATATGTAGTTTGTGGTGGGAGCTACCACCTGTTAGTGTGTGGTGGGAGCTACCACCTGTTAGTGTGAGGTGGGAGCTACCGCCTGTTAGTTTGTGGTGGGAGCTACCACCTGTTAGTGTGTGGTGGGAGCTACCACCTGTTAGTGTGTGGTGGAGCTACCACCTGTTAGTGTGTGGTGGGAGCTACACCTGTTAGTGTGTGGTGAGTACCACTTTTAGTGAGTGGAGCTACCACCTGTTAGTGTGTGGTGGAGCTACCACCTGTTAGTGTGTAGTGGAGCTACCACCTGTTGTGTGTGGTGGGAGCTACCACCTGTTAGTGTGTGGTGGGAGCTACCACCTGTTAGTGTGTGGTGGAGCTACCACCTGTTAGTGTGTGGTGGGAGCTACCACCTGTTAGTGTGTGGTGGGAGCTACCACCTGTTAGTGTGTGCTGGGAGCTGCCACCTGTTAGTGTGTGCTGGGAGCTACCACCTGTTAGTGTGAGGTGGGAGCTACCACCTGTTAGTGTGTGGTGGGAGCTACCACCTGTTAGTGTGTTGTGGGAGCTACCACCTGTTAGTGTGTGGTGGAGCTACCACTGTTAGTGTGTGGTGGGAGCTACCACCTGTTAGTGTGTGGTGGGAGCTACCACCTGTTAGTGTATGGTGGGAGCTGCCACCTGTTAGTGTGTGGTGGGAGCTACCACCTGTTAGTGTGTGGTGGAAGCTACCACCTGTTAGTGTGTGGTGGGAGCTACCACCTGTTAGTGTGTGGTGGGAGCTACCACCTGTTAGTGTGTGGTGGGAGCTACCACCTGTTAGTGTGTGGTGGGAGCTACCACCTGTTAGTGTGTGGTGGGAGCTACCACCTGTTAGTGTGAGGTGGGAGCTACCACCTGTTAGTGTGAGGTGGGAGCTGCCACCTGTTAGTGTGTGGTGGGAGCTGCCACCTTTTAGTGTGAGGTGGGAGCTGCCACCTGTTAGTGTGAGGTGGGAGCTGCCACCTGTTAGTGTGAGGTGGGAGCTGCCACCTGTTAGTGTGTGGTGGGAGCTACCACCTGTTAGTGTGGTGGGAGCTACCACCTGTTAGTTTGTGGTGGGAGCTACCACCTGTTAGTGTGAGGTGGGAGCTACCACCTGTTAGTGTGAGGTGGAGCTGCCACCTGTTAGTGTGAGGTGGAGCTACCACCTGTTAGTGTGAGGTGGAGCTACCACCTGTTAGTGTGAGGTGGGAGCTACCACCTGTTGTGTGAGGTGGGAGCTACCACCTGTTAGTGTGTGGTGGAGCTACCACCTGTTAGTGTGAGGGGAGCTACCACCTGTTAGTGTGAGGTGGGAGCTACCACCTGTTAGTGTGTGGTGGGAGCTATCACCTGTTAGTGTGTGGTGGGAGCTACCACCTGTTAGTGTGTGGTGGGAGCTACCACCTGTTAGTGTGAGGTGGGAGCTACCACCTGTTAGTGTGAAGTGGGAGCTACCACCTGTTAGTGTGAGGTGGGAGCTACCACCTGTTAGTGTGTGGTGGGAGCTACCACCTGTTAGTGTGAGGTGGGAGCTACCACCTGTTAGTGTGAGGTGGGAGCTACCACCTGTTAGTGTGAGGTGGGAGCTACCACCTGTTATCAAGGAAGAACGATGTGCTGCCGTTGACGTTGCTACCTTTATGTTGACATTCACCTTAATAAAATTAATGTTGTTGCTGCTGCTTGTAATAATAATAATAAAAATAATAATAATAATAATAATAATAATTTTATTATTATTATTATTACAGATTCTCGTTTGTTATGAGCAGGTCAACATTACTACTCCTTGGAAGTACCAGGTGACCTGATGCAGGTCTACCTGGAGTCTACCTGAAGGGTATTCCGGGGATCAACGCCCCCGAGGCCCGGTCCACGACCAAGCCTCCTGGTGGGTCAGGGCCTGATCAACCAGGCTGTTACTGCTGGCCGCATGTAGTCCAACGTACGAACTGACTTTAGACTTTAAGTATCTGTCCAGCTCCCTCTTGAAGACATCCAGGTGTCTATTGGTAATGCTCCTTATGGCTGCTGGGAGGCTGTTGAACAGTCTTGTGTCCCCGACACTTATTGTGTTTTCTCTTAGTGTACCAGTGACGCCCCTACTTTTCACTGGGGGTACGTTGCACCGTCTGCCAAGTCTATTGCTTTCGTATGGAGTGATTTCTGTGTGCATATTAGGGACCAGTCCCTCCAGAATCTTCCAGGTGTAGATTATGATATATCTCTCTCGCCTGCGCTCCAGTGAATATAAGTCAAGTGCTTCCAGGCGTTCCCAGTAGTTAAGGTGTTTGACGGAACTTATACGTGCAGTAAAGGTTCTCTGTACATTCTCTAGATCTGCAATTTCACCTGCCTTGAATGGGGATGTTAATGTACAGCAGTATTCCAGCCTAGAGAGAACAAGTGATTTAAAAAGAATCATCATTAGCTTAGCATCTCTTGTCTTGAATGTTCTCATTATCCATCCTATCACTTTCCTCGCAGATGTGATAGTGGCACTGTTGTGGTCCTTGAAGGTGAGATCCTCAGACATTACCACTCCCGGGTGACCTGACATAACCTGACGTAACTTGACCAGACCTGATCTGTCCTGATCTTTCTTTGACCTGATCTAATCTGACTTGACCCACCTGACCTAATGTTAGCAAATCTGTCTTAACCTGACCTGACCTGACCTCCCTCCTCTTCTCTTCCTCATTCTCCTCCTTTATTTTCTCCCCTTTCCCCTATTCATTACTTCTTCCTATTCCTCCTTTCCTTTCCTATTCCTCCTTTCCCTTCTTCATATTCATCCTCTCTCTCTCTCTATCTCTCACTCTCTCTCTCTCTCTCTCTGTCTCTCTCTATCCGCATCCTTTCCTCCACTCTCTTCCATCCCCCTTCCTGTCATCCACTCCCCTTCATCTTCCTCCCTGTCCTCCACTATTCTCGTGGTCACTAATCACATTACACTTCTCCTTGTTACCTGGAGCTCCACCTAGAGAGGCTCCACTCACTAGTTAATTTGTCCTCCCATGAGTTAAGTCTCTCTCTCTCTCTCTCTCTCTCTCTCTCTCTCTCTCTCTCTCTCTCTCTCTCTCTCTCTCTCTCTCTCCCAATAAAGGTTATGATTGGCCGAAAATGAACTTCCTTTCCTCGGAGGGAGGGACTGATAGGAGGGAGGGACTGATAGGAGGGAGGGACTGATAGGAGGGAGGGTGATAGAGGGAGGCATGGAGGATGAGGGAGGAGTGGAGAGGAGTTGAGGAGAAAGGAGGAGGGAGAGGATGAGAAGGAGGGAGGGAATGAAGGAAGGGAGGGAGGGAGAAAAGAGAGGGAGGGAGGACAGGGAGGGAGGGTGAGGGAGTGACAACCCTGACACCTCGCCCTCACAGTCATGATTGATTCCAGAGAGAAAATTCGATTCTCAGACTATTTTCTTATTTGCATTTTAATGGTTGGGAAAGATGGCGGCGGTAGCAAAACAAGGGAGGGAAGGAGGGAGGAAGGGAGGGAGGGAGGGAAGAAGGGAGATAATGAGGGGAAGGCAAAGAAGGAGGGATAAAACGATGAGACAGAGAGACGGATAGAATATGAAAGGAGGGAGTGAGAGAATCAGGAAGATAGAAAGAGAAACAGGAGAGAGAAACTGATAAAGTGTAAGGATAGGGAGAGAGAGAGAGAGAGAGAATCCTTCTCGTCTCTATCCTCTTTAACCGTCTTCCTCTTCCTCCTGTCTCTCTCGCCTTCGTCTTCTTGCCCTACCTCTTCCTCCTCTTCTTCTTCTTCTTCCTCCTCCTCCTCTTCCTCCTCCTCTTCCTCTTCCTCTTCCTCCTTCTCCTCATAGCCTAACAGTGCTCGCACGGGCCAGTAGGGCTCCTGCAGTGCTCCATCTTTCTCGTGTTCTCATATACTGCCATCAGCACAAATTAGAGGCATCAAGGCTCACACCGCTTAATGAGAGGCAGTTAGAGGAAGACGATATTATCATTAATGCCAATGAAACAAAGCTTTGGCGCAGCTTATTGCACTGCAAGCTGCAACGCGGCTCCTTTATTACGATATTTGTGGCTCTCACAGCTTGTGTGTGTGTGTGTGTGTGTGTGTGTGTGTGTGTGTGTGTGTGTGTGTGTGTGTGTGTGTGTGGAACATACACGGTGTCATTCTTCACTTCATTCCACTCTCTGACCCGAGGCTCTGAAACTACCTGTGAGTAAGACAACTGAACTGACTCCTCCTCGCTCCATGGTACGGCTCTCTCTCTCTCTCTCTCTCTCTCTCTCTCTAAGCTAGCAGAATGCTAGAAGCTGGAAGCTTGAATCACCAAACAGTATACAACCCACTTGTACGGGAAGAGGTGCATCCTTCCCTATATATACACGTTCTCCCTACGCATCTGCTGAAGAGGACCCCACAAGGGGGATCGAACTATACAGACAAACTAATCTTCGGAGTTCCTGTGGGATATTACTGAACAGGAGACAATATACTGACTGTTAATACACTCGCCTGAGCATCGTCCAGTAGTGGCCTCCAGGTTACACTAAACACGAGGATAAACTGGAGGGAGTACACAAAGGAGCCAGTACCAGGAGAGTACCATGCTAGTACCAGGAAAGTACCATGCCAGTACCAGGAGAGTACCATGCTAGTACCAGGAAAGTACCATGCCAGTACCAGGAGAGTACCATGCTAGTACCAGGAAAGTACCATGCCAGTACCAGGAGAGTACCATGCCAGTACCAGGAGAGTACCATGCCAGTACCAGGAGAGTATCATGCCAGTACCAGGAAAGTACCAGGAAAGTACCATGCCAGTACCAGGATAGTACCATGCTAGTACCAGGAAAGTACCATGCCAGTACCAGGAGAGTACCATGCTAGTACCAGGAAAGTACCAGGCCAGTACCAGGAGAGTATCATGCCAGTACCAGGAAAGTACCAGGTTAGTACCATGCCAGTACCAGGAGAGTACCATGCCATTACCAGGCCAGTACCAGGAAAGTACCATGCAAGTACCAGGAGAGTATCATGCCAGTACCAGGAGAGTACCATGCCAGTACCAGGAGAATACCAGGCCAGAACCAGGCCAGTACCAGGTCAGAACCAGGAAAGTACCAGGAAAGTACCATGCCAGTACCAGGAGAGTACCATGCCAGTACCAGGAGAGTACCAGGCCAGAACCAGGCCAGTACCAGGAAAGTACCATGCCAGTACCAGGAGAGTATCATGCCAGTATCAGGAGAGTACCATGCCAGTACCAGGAGAGTACCATACCAGTACCAGGCCAGTACCAGGCCAGAACCAGGCTAGTGCCAGGCCAGTACCAGGAGAGTACCATGCCAGTACCAGGAGAGTACCAGGCCAGAACCAGGTTAGTGCCAGGCCAGTACCAGGAGAGTACCATGCCAGTACCAGGAGAGTACCAGGCCAGAATCAGGCCAGTACCAGGCCAGTACCAGGCCAGTAACAGGAAAGTACCATGCCAGTACCAGGAGAGTATCATGCCAGTACCAGGAGAGTACCTTGCCAGTACCAGGAGAGTACCATACCAGTACCAGGCTAGTGCCAGGCCAGTAACAGGAGAGTACCATGCCAGTACCAGGCCATAACTAGGCTAGTGCCAGGCCAGTACCAGGAGAGTACCATGCCAGTACCAGGAGAGTACCAGGCCAGTACCAGGCCAGTACCAGGAAAGTACCATGCTAGTACCAGGAGAGTATCATGCCAGTACCAGGAGAGTATCATGCCAGTACCAGGCCGGTACCAGGCCGGTACCAAGCCAGTACCAGGCCAGTACCATGCCAGTACCAGGAGAGTACCAGGCCAGAACCAAGCCAGTACCAGGCCATTACCAGGAAAGTACCATGCTAGTACCAGGAGAGTATCATGCCAGTACCAGGAGAGTACCATGCCAGTACCAGGCCGGTACCAAGCCAGTACCAGGCCAGTACCAGGAAAGTACCATGCTAGTACCAGGAGAGTATCATGCCAGTACCAGGAGAGTACCATGCCAGTACCAAGCCAGTACCAGGCCGGTACCAGGCCAGTACCAGGCCAGTACCAGGCCGGTACCATGCCAGTACCAGGCCAGTACCAGGAAAGTACCATGCCAGTACCAGGCCAGTACCAGGCCCATGCCTTCACTCAGCAACAAACCTTGTGAAGAAACACTAGAAGTACCAAAGCTTTGTCTCTCGTAGGGAACCGAGACAACGAGATCTCATTCACACCTCTCACACACCTCTCACACCTCTCACACACCTCTCACACACCTCTCACACCTCTCACACACCTCTCACACACCTTTCACCTCTTACACACATCTCACACACCTCTCACACACCTCTCACACCTCTCTCACACCTCTCACACACCTCTCACACACCTTTCACACACCTCTCACACACCTCTCACGCCTCTCACACCTCTCACACACCTCTCACACCTCTCACACACCTCTCACACACCTCTCACACCTCTCATACCTCTCACACACCTCTCATACCTCTCATACCTCTCACACACTTCTCATACGTCTCACACACCTCTCACACACCTCTCACACACCTCTTACACACCTCCCACACACCTCTCACA
This sequence comes from Cherax destructor, assembly GCA_009830355.1. Taxonomy (NCBI): domain Eukaryota; kingdom Metazoa; phylum Arthropoda; class Malacostraca; order Decapoda; family Parastacidae; genus Cherax; species Cherax destructor. The sequence goes on along the minus strand of WNWK01041502.1, from coordinate 8,264 downwards.
CACCTCTCACACCTCACACACACCTCTCACACCTCTCACACCTCTCACACCTCTCACACCTCTCATACCTCTCACACACCTCTCTACCTCTCACACACCTCTCATACCTCACACACTTCATACGTCTCACACCTCTCACACATCTCTCACACCTCTCTCACACCTCTCACACACCTCTCACACCTCTCACACACCTCTCACACCCTCACACACCTCTCACACCTCTCACACACCTCTCACACACCTCTCACACCTCTCACACACCTCTCAACCTCTCACACACTTCTCACACTCACACATCCTCACACACCTCTCAACCTCTCACACACCTCTCTCAACCTCTCACACACCTTCATACACCTCTCACACACTCTCACACACCTCTACACGTCTCACACACCTCTCACACCTCTCACACACATCTCATACACCTCTCACACACCTCTCATACCTCTCACACACCTCTCACACACCTCTCATACCTCTCACACACCTCTCATACCTCTCACACACTTCTCATACGTCTCACACATCTCTCACACACCTCTCACACCTCTCACACCTCTCACACACCTCTCTCACACCTCTCACACACCTCTCACACACCTCTCACACACCTCACACACCTCTCACACACCTCTCACACACCTCTCACACACCTTTCACACCCTCACACACCTCTCACACACCTCTCACACCTCTCACACATAAGAACATAAGAACATAAGAAAGAAGGAACACTGCAGCAGGCCTACTGGCCCATGCGAGGCAGGTCCAAATCTCCAACGGCTTAAGCCAATGCCCCGACCCAGCCAGGTCAGGTTACATTCACTTAAGGAAGGAGCACTGCATCTGACCTAGTAGCACAACCTAGTCAGGACCAATTCACACCCAACCGCACCCACTCATATAATTGTCCAGCCGACCACCTGGTCAGGTCACTTCCACTTAAGGAATTAGTACAGGTCAGGTTACATTCACTTAAGGAAGGAGCACTGCATCTGACCTAGTACAAGCTCACACCCATCCACACCCACTCATGTATTTATCTAACCTATTTTTAAAACTACACAACGTCTTAGCATCTATGACGGTACTCGGGAGTTTGTTCCACTCATCCACAACTCTATTACCAAACCAGTGCTTTCCATATCCTTCCTGAATCTGAACTTTTCCAACTTGAAACCATTGCTGCGAGTCCTGTCTTGGTTGGATATTTTCAGCACGCTATTTACATCCCCTTTGTTTATTCCTGTTTTCCATTTGTACACCTCAATCATATCCCCTAATTCTACGCCTTTCTAGAGAGTGCAGATTCAGGGCCCTCAGTCTATCCTCATAGGGAAGATTTCTGATACATGGGATCAACTTTGTCATCCTCCTCTGTACGTTTTCCAGTGCATTTATATCCATTCTGTAATACGGTGACCAGAACTGTGCAGCATAATCTAAATGAGGCCTAACCAAAGATATATAGAGTTGAAGAACAACCTGAGGACTTCTGTTATTTATACTTCTTGATATGAAGCCAAGGATTCTGTTAGCTTTATGCGAACACTTATGCACTGTTGTCTAGGCTTCAGATTACTACTAACCAGAACTCCTAAATCCTTCTCGCAATTACAAGTAATAAGATCTATATTATTCAGCTTATATGTGGCATGGTTATTGTCCTGCCCAACATTTAGAACTTTGCATTTGTTTACATTAAACTGCATCTGCCACTTCTCCGACCACTGCATCAGTCTATTCAAATCATCCTGGAGTGCTCTAATGTCCTCGTTTGAATGAATTGGACGGCCTATTTTGGTGTCATCAGCAAATTTACTTATGCTACTATTTATTCCCTCATCTATGTCGTTTATGTAAATTGTAAACAACAGGGGCCCAAAACTGACCCCTGTGGAACACCGCTTGAGACACGCCCCCATTCTGATTTCTCTCCATTTATGCAAACTCTCTGCCGCCTATTAGTCAACCATGCCTCTACCCAGGAAAAAATTTCTCCTCCTATTCCGTGTGCCTTAAGTTTCCTCAGTAGCCTCTGATGTGGAACTTTATCGAAAGCCTTACTGAAGTCCATATACACAATATCATATTCATTACCATGATCTACTTCCTCAAACACCTTAGTGAAAAAAGTTAGTAAATTCGTAAGACATGAACGCCCCTTTGTAAAACCGTGTTGAGATTCATTAATCAATTTATGCTTTTCAAGATGGCTACGAATTGCCTCAGCAATTATTGATTCCATAAATTTACCAACTATGGAGGTAAGGCTTATTGGTCTATAGTTCGAAGCTAAGGACCTGTCACCTGCCTTGTAAATAGGTATTACATTTGCCCTTTTCCACTTGTCTGGCACTATGCCAGTTTGTAGTGATATATTGAAAGATTTGCCAAAGGTTTGCTAAGTTCTCTTTACATTCCTTTAAAACTTTGCAAACAGTTCATCAGGGCCTGGGGATTTGTTAGGTTTTAATTTCTCTATTTGTCTGAGGACCATGTCACTAGTTACCCCAATCGAGCATAGTCTGTTATCTTCCAGTTCTACATAATTTATTATTTCTGGAATTCTGCTAGTATCTTCCTGAGTAAAAACTGAGAGGAAGTAAGTATTGAAAATTTCACACATATCCTTATCACTGTCCGTGATCTGTCCTGAGTTACCTTAAGTGGGCCTATCTTGTCCCTAATCTTACTTCTGTATACCTGAAAGAACCCTTTTGGGTTAGTCTTCAATCCCTTGGACCTAGCCTCATAATCCCTTTTGCTTTTCTTATTCCTTTTTTTATTTCTCTCTTTAATTGAAAATATTGATTTCTTATCTGTCCATCCCCTCTTGATACGCCTATATATGCCTCCTTTTGACCAATGAGATGTTTTAATCTATTGTTCATCCATTTAGATCATTTTTGTTAGATCTAATTTCCCTACTTGGAACAAAAGTTGTCTGGGCAGCAGAACTATGCTCTGAAAAACGTCATATTGGCAACCAAAAACCACCTACCTGACCCATAGTCAGGTCATCCCCATAGCCCACCTAGGTAATTTCTCAGCCCCATGAAGTCGGCTACACGAAAGTCTGGAACTGAGACTTGATTGCACAACCTCTCATACCTCTCACACACCTCTCATACTCTCTCACACACTTCTCATACGTTTCACACATCTCTCACACACCTCTCACACCTCTCACACACCTCTCTCACACCTCTCACACACCTCTCACACACCTCTCACACACCTCTCACACACCTCTCACACACCTCTCACACACCTCTCACACACCTCTCATACCTCTCACACACCTCTCACACCTCTCACACAAATCTCACACACCTTCACACACCTCTCATACCTCTCACACACCTCTCACACCTCACACACCTCCATACCTCACACACCTCTCTCACACCTCTCACACACCTCTCTCGCACACCTAAGAACTATTTCAAGTCCAAAGTGAGTCAGTAACTGAATCGATGCAACGAAACTCGAGGAAAGAGAACCAAACATAAAGGTATGCATTTTCATTTTTATTTTTTTTGCAAGGAGAATGGAACAGCGGAATGGAACAAATACAAATTTAAGCAGAATTGAACAGCGGAACGGAACGAGCTACGAATTACAGCGGAATGGAACAGCGGAATGGAACAAACTACAAATTTCAGCAGAATGAACGAGCAACGAATTACAGCGGAATGGAACAGCGGAATGGAACAAACTACAAATTACAGCAAAATGGAACAGCATAAAGAACAAAAAGACACGGTACCGACTGGAACAATACACAAATAACCGCACATAGAAGAGAGGAGCTTACAGACGTTTCGGTCGATTTTGACATTTACAAAGTCACAGTGTGCCTTTGTAAATGGTCCAAGTCCGACCGAAACGTCGTGGTTATTTGTATGGATACAGCAAAATGGAACGAACTACCTACTGAAGGTGTTAAGTACGGGGACAAGACTGCTATTTACTAGCTACTAGCTGGACAAGCACTAGGCGAGGGCAGGACTGAGCTAGGCACTAGGTGAGGGCAGGACCGAGCTAGGTACTAGGCGCGGGCAGGACTGAGCAGGAAATAGGTGCGGCAGGACTGAGCTAGGTACTAGGTGCGGGCAGGACTGAGCTAGGTACTAGGCACAAGCAGGACTGAGCTAGGTACTAGGTGAGGGCAGGATAGCTAGGTACTAGATGAGGGCAGGACTGAGCTAGGGCACTAGGCGAGGGCAGAACGAGCTAGGGCACTAGGTGACGGCAGGACTGGAGCTAGGCACTAGGTGAGGGCAGGACTGAGCAGGGCACTCAGGTGAGGGCAGGACTGGAGCTGGTACTAGGCGAAGACAGAACTGAGCTAGGCACTAGGTGAGGGCAGGACTGAGCTAGGTACTAGGCGACGGCAGGACTGGCTGGTACTAGGCGAGGGCAGGACTGAGCTAGGCACTAGGCACGGGCAGGACTGAGCTGGTACTAGGTGACGGCAGGACTGAGCTAGGTACTAGGTGAGGGCAGGACTGAGCTAGGCACTAGGCGCGGGCAGGACTGAGCTAGGCACTAGGTGAGGGCAGGACTGAGCTGGACTAGGCGAGGGCAGGACTGAGCTAGGCACTAGGCGAGGCAGGACTAGCTGGGCACTAGGTGAGGCAGGACTGAGCTTAGGCACTAGGGGGAGCAGGACTGAGCTAGGCACTATGCGAGGGCAGGACTGGAGCTAGGTACTAGGTGAGGGCAGGACTGAGCTAGGCAAAGGCGAGGGCAGGACTGAGCTAGGCACTAGGTGAGGGCAGGACTGAGCTAGGTACTAGGTGAGGGCAGGACTGAGCTAGGCATCAGGTGAGGGCAGGACTGAGCTAGGTACTAGGTGAGGGCAGGACTGAGCTAGGCACTATGGCGGGCAGGACTGAGCTAGGCACTAGGTGAGGGCAGGACTGAGCTAGGCACTAGGCAGGCAGGACTGAGCTAGGCACTAGGCGAGGGCAGGACTGAGCTAAGCACTAGGTGGGGCAGGACTGAGCTAGGCACTAGGTGAGGGCAGGGACTGAGCAGGCACTAGGCGAGGGCAGGACGGGGAGCTGGTACTGGTGGGGCAGGACTGAGCTAGGCACAAGGCGAGGGGCAGGACTGAGTTTTAGGCACTAGGTGAGGGCAGGACTGAGCTTGGATAGGTGAGGGCAGGACTGAGCTGGGACTAGGTGAGGGCAGGACTGAGCTAGGACCAGGTGAGGGCAGGACTGAGCTAGGACTAGGGGGGCAGGACGAGCTAGGCACTAGGCGAGGGCAGGAGGAGCCAGGCACCAGGTGAGGGCAGGACTGAGCCAGGCACAGGTGAGGGCAGGACGAGCAGGTATGGGGGTGAGGGAAGGACTGAGCAGGCACTAGGCGAGGGCAGGACTGAGCAGGTACTAGGTGAGGGCAGGACGGGAGCTAGGCACTAGGCGAGGGCAGGACTGAGCTAGGCACTAGGTGAGGGCAGGACTGAGCTAGGTACTAGGGGGGCAGGACTGAGCTAGGCACTAGGTGAGGGGCAGGACTGAGCTAGGCACTAGGCGAGGGCAGGACTGAGCTAGGCACTAGGGGGGGGGCAGGAATGAGCTAGGTACTAAGTGAGGGCAGGACTGAGCTGGGCACTAGGCGAGGGCAGGACGGGAGCAGGTACCAGGTGGGGGCAGGACTGAGCTAGGCACTAGGTGAGAGCAGGACTGAGCTAGGCACAGGCGAGGGCAGGATGGCTAGGTACTAGGTGAGGGCAGGACTGAGCTGGGCACTAGGGGGGGCAGGACTGAGTAGGTACTAGGGTGAGGGCAGGACTGAGCTAGGCACTAGGTGAGGGCAGGACTGAGCTAGGCACTAGGCGAGGGCAGGACGGGAGCTAGGCACAGGTGAGGGCAGGACGGGAGTAGGCACTAGGTGAGGGCAGACTGGTGGTACTAAGTGAGGGCAGGACTGAGCCAGGGCACCAGGCGAGGGCAACTGAGCTAGGATAGGTGGGGGCAGGACTGAGCTAGGTACAGGCGAGGGCAGGACTGAGCAGGGCACTAGGCGAGGGCAGGACTGAGCTGGGACTAGGCGAGGGCAGGACTGAGCCAGGCACCAGGCGAGGGCAGGACTGAGCAGGCACTAGGCGAGGGCAGAACTGAGCAGGACGGGGGACGGCAGGACTGAGCTGGTACCAGGGGTGAGGGCAGGACTGAGCTAGGCACTAGGTGATGGCAGGACTGAGCTAGGCACTAGGTGGGGCAGGACTGAGCTAGGCACTAGGTGGGGGCAGGACTGGCGGGACTAGGTGGGGGGCAGGACTGAGTTAGGCACTAGGTGAGAGCAAGACTGAGCTGTGAACAGCATTGTAGTAACAAGAAGTTTAAGAGAGGAACACTGGTTTAGTTGTTGGGTTGTGGTTAAGTCTACCATCCATGCCATCCATCTCCTTATAAATTTATGATATTTTTTTCCAATATGGAATTGTATTACCTGTCCCTCTTCCCTCCCGCTTCAACACAATCAGTCCCAAAAGCTATGTCAACAGTCACATGTCAAAATGACTGTCAACCACGAGTGCCGAGGCACAACGGTGTGCCAACAACAGAGTACCAACAATCACTGAGGCAACAAAAGAGAGGGAAAACTACAACTCAGATTTTCCAGACCCTTAAAACTCCTGGGGGAAAGGAGGAGGATGAAACGCCCCACCTACGCCTATAGCGGGGAAGGGGGATGCCACATTTCTTTTTAAATTTGTAATTTATAAGACTTAATCTAGAAGCCTCCAAGGTAATGTACTATACACTATTTTATGTATTTAAGCAAGCAGAGTTAGGAATTAGTGATACACTACATCTCATAACCTCACTAATAGGCACTAGGCACTTGACAACTGAGTGCCTTGACCAGCAGACGGCCTAGATGAATGGTTCAGAAAACCGACAATTACGACTGATTACCTCAAACTCCTGGTTTCACGATTCTCCTTTGTATGGACTGATGAAGCCACTTTGGGGCGAAAGTTTCTCAATAAAGATACCCAATGTTGCATATGTTCCATTTATCAGGTGGGCCTTCCATCAGTCACAAAAACCCGTAGTGAGGGGACCTTCCCCACCGTCCATAACAGGGAAGTACTATCCATAACAATTATCCCCGAAATGAAACATCAGCAAAAAGGCTATCCGTAGTGCAATTAGTTGGTTACACCTGACCTACAGGTATCTCTCAGGTGACACGGCCCGCAGCGACCCCCAACTCCACAAGAGCTGGTATTTGAATGCATCTGTATCTTGGGACCACATGATAGGGTTAGGCATGCAACCATCCCATGAGTGACAGGGGAGTAGATTAACTCAGGTAACTGGAATGAGGTGCCAGTTCCTAGTCTGGATGACACACATGACTGGACATGGATCACTAACCTAACCTGTCAGAACCCACAGACACCCTCATTCACATACAGTGCCCACACTCAGAGTGTCAACAATCATTGTGTGTCAACAATGGAGGGACAACGGAGTGCCAATAATCAGTGCCAAATATCACTGTTGACAAACAATGCCAACAATCACTGAGTATTGAAATCAGAGTGCCAACAAACACTGAGGCAGCAATCAGAGAACAACAGAGTGTCAAAATACTGAGTCCAACAGAGTGCCAACATAGTACCAAAAAGGGGAGGCAAAAATAGAATGCAACAGAGTGCAACAATCAGGGGTAGAATTAAGTGCCAAAATTTCAAAATCAGAGTGCCCAAATTAGAAATGCAAAGAGGTAACACAGAGTGCCAAAATTGGCAGCAATACTGAGGGCCAAAACAGTGTTAAAAAACAGAGGCAACAGAGTGCCAAAACCTGAGTGTCATTTTTTTTCAACAACAGAGAGCCAAAGAGTACTAACAAAGTACCAACACTACTGAGTGCCAACAGAGTGCCAACAATCGGAGTGCCAACAATGAGTACCAACAGCCCGCGAAAGGTTGGATTAATTTTCTACCTTCCTTTCCCTCCCTCTCCCTCCCTCCCTTTCCCTCCCCGCCTTCACCAGTTTAACTCACTTAACCCAAACCAACTGACACTTGTTCCGGATTCCTCGAAGTCCTTCAAATATTCCCCGTTAAACCTTTTTTTAATATCTCCTCGTTAATATCGTCTTTAGATTTCCTCGTAAATATTCCTCGTTAATATCTTTGTTAATATCTTCGAAAATTCTCGTTAGTATTTCTTCGTTAATGTGTATTATGTAGTGAAGATACTGAGCTTACACCAAGATTATTT
>WNWK01041501.1:0-16420 GCA_009830355.1 Cherax destructor | reverse complement strand
GATTAAGCGCTCTTACTCTTTAGAGGAACTGTTTGCTAAGTCTGTCGGTTTCACGAGGAATTCGTTGTGAAATTCGGTGATTATTATATCTTCTAAGTGATACTCAAGAGAACTATGTTAACCGGGTGTATATATATATATAGACTCTAAAGTGTTTGTGTGTTTATTAATGATTGTAGTGTTACTAAAAAGCGCTCTTGTAAATACTATATTTTTAGGGGGAAGTGTTAAATTAAGCGCTCTTATACATACTCTAATTTTATGTGATTGAAAAGATCGGATATGAGATATTCGTAAAACCTTGTTATATACCTCAGAAAAACATTTAATGTTTTAATAAAAAACGGAAAAGGCTTTTGAACTCTCCTTATTACCTAAATTTTATAAGATTCTAAGTTTCTACTCAAAGTGATATTGTTAGAAATTAAAGCCCCTAACGAAGGTTCAATCCCAACACCCCACCAAAAGACCAACCCCTTCCCCAAAAACCCCAGAAACTAAAAGCTCAAGTTAACCCGAACGACCCATCGACAATTGCCTATAACCCCCCAAAAAAACCTACCCCACCCTCCCCCTCCTGGTTCCTACATTGATCCTATAAAAATCTCGCTGCCAAAGCCCTAATCCTAACATCACTCTAACCTCCTCATACTCCACAAAAACATAAATATAATCCAATACCAAATTCTGAAACCTCATCCTCCTGGGCACCCCACAACATCCAGACAAACATCTTAACAGCAATAAACCCCCCCACCTGGATGATCCCTAAAACCATTCCCCCCCACCCCCTCAAGACCCTAAAAAATATCATGGAAAGCCGTATCCCATAACCCCGGCGCTGCCCAAAACCCATCGCCCGATAGTCCCATCCAAAGCTGAGCCCTAGACGCCAATATACCATGTAAAACCAAAACCAACCCCACGTACCGGAAGGCAACTTTAAACGCCTAAACCAAAACCACGTTACTTTTCAATCATAACACAGATAAACCTCCTTACCTAAAACCTCCTTTTCTCCCTTCCACCTTATCTAACCCCCCTACCTTCACCTTACCAGGATCTGGAACCACCAAAAGGATATCTTAAAATTGCCTCACAAAACAACAAATTCCCCACCCATCCTCGAACCTCACTCATTACCCTCCTCCTCTCCTCCTCCAGAATCCCACCTCGTGCTAGGTATTCCTGCCTAACATATATGCCCATCAAACGTCTCTGCAGTGGTATCAAACCTAGCCCTCCCCTTAGCATTGGTATACACATCCCCCCTAACCAATGCCTCCATAACCCCATATAAACCTTAATACCCGACTTTGCAATCTTAAAACATCGTCCTCCCGGGGGTATACCACAGCTACATCCAACACTGTAAACTAAAGGAATTAACAACTACAACCCTCTGCAAGAGAGTGACCTCTCCAGGCCACCCCCCCATCCCCCCCAGGCGGGATTAACCACTGCCAAAGGAATTCACCTCCCGCGCAACACTCGCCTGAGTACAAAACCACACACCACAAACCTTAACCTATCCATAAAGGCCAAAAACCCTGACCCAACTCCCCCTACCCATTCCCCACCTCCAATAATTTCGATTTTACCTATTCCCCACATACCAGTAAACAAAAACCTCAATTATCCTATTTACATTTCCCTCCATTGTGCCTACTAAAATAGTGGTGTCATCTACATAACCTATAATACCCGTGTCTGCCTCCCCATGTTCTCCGTCCCTCACTAACCTGAAAAAAGGGTCCTTGTTAAACCCAAACCCGGGCTGTGACAAGGGGCACCCCCCGTTTGCCCCCCCCAAACACACCTCGGTCCCCAACCTCCCATTCACCTGTCCCTCAAACATGCATGCTCGTACAAAGTGCGGACCCAACCCACATTCCGCCCCAAACCCCTGCGATAAAATCACCGCCTGCAACATATCCCTATCAACACTTATCCCTTTTCCCAATCAAGCCCTAAAACACCCCCAGCTTTTTCTGCTCTCTAAAAAACCTTTGAGCCTCTGATGACCCTCCCTCATACTTCTCCCGGTACCCCATACTGACCCCCTCCAGTAAGCTCTCAAAACTCCTTTCAGTCTATTAGCAAGAATTTGTGCAAATATCTTATAATCTGCACACATAAGTGTATTGGCCTATAATCCTCAACCATTCCCCCATCACATTTTTCGGCACTAAAACTACATTACCTATTGACATATCCCCACCCAAACTACCTTTCAATTTCATAGCATTAAACAGCCTAACTAGAATCCCTCGCAGAACCTCCCAATGAACTATAAAAAAATCCCCAGAAATCCCATCCAGGCCAGGGGCCTTGCCCAGGGCCTGACCTTTCACTGCCTGCCAAACCTCCTCCTCAGTTATAGACCCTTCCATACGCTCTCTATCTCCAGCCCCTATCCTCTCAACTATACAATCTAAAATTACATCCCGGGATACCCCATCACTTTCCCCCTGACTCATCTTACACTCAAACCAAGCATCCGCATAATAACTCATGGCTTCCGTGGTACGAAGAATCTGCCCCTTCCGATACTCATGGCACTCCTCAGTTACCCTCAGAGACATGACCGTCATATCTCTTCTCAGGTTCTGAAAAGTCCGTAAAACTAACGTTGAGGGCTTATCCCCCCATAAAACTTCCTCTAAACCTCCTCGTACCCTCAGAGCATGAAAATTTTCATTCTGCAACTCCCGCAATCATGACCGCAGATGATCAATTTCAGCTAGGGGATACCGCCCTCCACTCTCATAACAAGTCCTCAATTGCCCCTCTAGGTACCTTAACATTCCCAACCTTTGCCTAGCATCTTCCCTACCCAGGTGCCTATAAAATTCCTGGATTGCCACTTTAGCCCGCACACTCCACCATTCCACTATATCACTAATCCCCTTCCCATCGTTCCATACTTGTCCCCACCAATCCTCAAAAACCTCCCTGTGATCCAACCCCTGCAACAACCTCACATTTAATTTCCAATACCCGGAATATATCTTCATCGCCCCAGCCCATCCCATCTCTACCAACACACCCCTATGATCAGAAAAACCAAAATCCTGACATTTAACCTCACCTACCTGAACTGCCCCTGATACATATACCCGGTCCAACCTAGCCGCATAACCCTGTTTAATATAAGTGTGATCTACCTTCCACCCTCCTCCCCTAACCACATCCTCCACACTAACCGCCCTCAGCACCTCCCTCAAGCTCTGCAACAAACAACCCGCCCCTTGAGGTTCCACATCCCTCCCTCTAATAATGCAATTCCAATCCCCGGGAATTATCGTAACCAACGGTAAACCTCTCAACACATAAACCAAATCACCACGTACAAAATCATCCTTTACAAGGCGATTGGAAGCCGCCGGCATATATACACCAATGAAACACACCTGTATATCTCCCCAAACCCCGTCCACCCGTACTATCCTACCCCCACCCCCTCCTCCAGGCTTTTAACTTGAAAGGGCTGGTCTCACGTATACCCACCATCACCCCACCCTTGAAATGCCCCGAACTCCCAGTATAACACTTATATCCTTCAAACACAAATCCCTACCACACCTATAATTATGCTCCTGGAGAAAGCATACATCCCATTCAACCGTCTGAGCGTCACCTCAATCCATCTCCTCCGAACTTCCCAGAGCCCATTAACATTTAAGTTGAGACACCTGAATAGGTCAAAGGGGTTTGCCACTTCGGCGCACAGACCCTGTCACAACTGGCACAGAAACCCCACTTTGTGCCCTACCTCCTTTCACTCCTATCCACTTTTCTTTCCCTGAGGGCACAACCTTCTTTCCTTTGACAACATCCCTCCAGGCCATTTTAGAAGACCTTTGGCCGGGGTTATCTCATCATCCTCAGAATCCCCACTGGGCGCTTGAGATGCTTCCACACATTCCATCTCCCTATTACCTTCCTCCTTATGCACCTCCACCTCAGCCACCACCACAGGCACAGAGTCAACAAGGTCCTCTACCTGACCAATCTCGCACTCCGGACGCTCCGAAACACAAGATGAGTCCTCATCCAAGCCCAAAACACCCACCGGCGACGGGCTCCCAAGAAGGCTCTGGATGTCCTCGAAACAAGGCCTCGATAACTCAGAGACCACCTCCAACAAGTCACCCTCCATGGCAACCTGGGAACACTCCTGCTGCTCTTCCTGCGTTGTTGTGGGTAAAGTGAAAACGGCCGCCTCCGCAGCATCAACCGCCTCACTCCAACTCCGAGGGACATCCTCAGTATCAAGGACCTTGGCCACATCCAACTGTACACTCATCTTGGTCATTTCTCTCAGGTCCGTCGCAGTACGATAAGTCCCATCCTCTCGACGTCCTGGTTGCCGCTCCCTGCTTTGATCACACATAGCCGCCATATGTCCCGGGGCACCGCAGAGCCGGCACGTCCTCACCTGTCCAGCATATGAAACGTATACTTGAGTACGAAACTCTTGCATCTGAACGTATGACGGGATAGGCCTCCTCAAAGTCATTTTGAGGGAGTATGATCCCGCCAGCATGCCAGCATAAGTTCCCTGCTGCCACCGACCAACATTAGCTACATGTATAGTCCCATACTGGCCGAATACTCACCGAACATCAAATTCAGCAGCCTCAAACGGGAGGTTCTTCACGTGAATCCAAGAGTAATGTGTGGACATGTCACGCATACACACCTCCAATCCCGAGTTGACGACAATAGGCTTGTCCTGAAACTTGTCCACCACTTCCTCATACACGCCAGTGGAGTTGAACTTGACAAAAAATCTGGCTGATCCGTTCAAAGATATGCCATAAATGGCCTCAGTCGATATTCCGAAGGTGTCATGTAGAACCAATGGCAAGATGATCTCAGCATTATCAGGATACACAGCACCTTTAATCAAGTCCACACAGACAGTGTTGACACGTCGCCGGTAGGTATCCGCCATGATGGTGAAAATAAAATTTCCCTAACCTCCACCAGGGGGACAACTGAGCTCACCCGCGCACCACCAAGGCTGGGGAGCAACGACAGGAACATTAAACACCTCAAATTAACGCCACAGCGACATGTATACGACCTGGAGCCAGTACTGTGCCTTGTGGAACAGAGCTTTTCACTGTAGCCGCCTCAGACTTTACTCTGTTGACTACTATTCTTTGTGTTCTACATGTTAGGAAATTATAGATCCATCTACCAACTTTTCCAGTTATTCCTTTATCACGCATTTTGTGTGCTATTACACCATGGTCACACTTGTCAAAGGCTTTTGCAAAGTCTGTGTATATAACATCTGCATTCTGTTTGTCTTCTAGAGCATCCAGGACCTTGTCGTAGTGGTCCAGTAGTTGAGACAGACAGGAGCCACCTGCTCTAAACCCATGCTGCCCTGGAGTATACCTGGAGAGAGTTCCAGGGGTCAACGCCCATGCGGCCCAGTCTGTGACCAGGCCTCATGTTGGATCAGAGCCTGATCAACCAGGCTGTTACTGCTGGCCGCACACAGTCCAACGTACGAACCACAGCCTGGCTGGTCAGGTACCGACTTTAGGTGCCTGTCCAGTGCCTGCTTGAAGACAGCCAGGGGTTTGTTGGTAATCCCCCTGATGTATGCTGGGAGGCAGTTGAACAGTCTTGGGGCCCTGACACTTATTGTGTTGTCTCTCAACGTGCTAGTGGCACCCCTGCTTTTCATTGGGGAATGTTACATCGCCTGCCGAGTCTTTTGCTTTCGTAGGGAGTGACTCTCGTACGCAAGTTTGGTACTAATCCCTCGAGAATTTTCCACGTGTATATAATAATGTATCTTTCCCGCCTGCGTTCTAGGGAGCACAGGTTTAGGAACTTCAAGCGTTCCCAGTAATTGAGGTGGTTTATCGCAGTTATGCGTGCCATGAAGGTTCTCTGCACATTTTCTAGGTCAGCAATTTCATCTGCATTGAAAGGTGCAGTTAGTGTGCAGCAATATTCCAGCCTAGATAGAACAAGCGACCTGAAAAGTGTCAACATGGGCTTGGTATCCCTGGTTTTGAAGGTTCTCTTTATCCATCCTGTCATTTTTCTAGCAGATGCGATTGCTACGGTGGTATGGTCCTTGAAGGTGAGATCCTCTGACATGATCACTCCCAGGTCTTTGACATTAGTTTTTCGCTCTATTGTGTGGTTGGAATTTGTTTTGTACTCCGATGAGATTTTAATTTCTTCACGTTTTCCATATATGAGTAATTGAAATTTCTCATCATTGAATTTCATATTGTTTTCTGCAGCCCATTTAAATATTTGGTTTATGTCTGCTTGGAGTCTTGCAGTGTCTTCAACGGTGGACACTGTCATACAGATTCGGGTGTCATCTGCAAAGGAAGACACGGCACTGTGGCTTATATCCCCTGTCTATGTCCGATATGAGGATGAGGAACAGGATGGGAGCGAGTACTGTGCCTTGTGGAACAGAGCTTTTCACTGTAGCCGCCTCAGACTTTGTAATAATATTGGTAGAATTACCGACAATATGTTAAGTAAAAGGACACAAATGGAACTAATGTGACATTTTATTGTGGCAACGTTTCGCTCTCCAGGAGCTTTCTCAAGCCGTTACAAGCGATACATGGACACAGTGGGCTATTATATACTCTCAAAGTGAGGTGAAATACTAGTGGTGGTCGAGGTAGTAGTGATAAGTAGTAGTAGTAGTAGTAGTAGTAATACAATAAGGTAGAACAATCAATATGCACATGAGTAAAAGGTGATAAAACAAATACTTGGGTAGTATAACAATAGGTTAGACAAATATTTTTGCTGGAGGTTGAAATATAGAAGGCCTGTAGGAGTGTTCCACATCTACGATGTGCTTGTGTTGAATTAGCAGGAGAGACTATGTGATGGTATGGTTAAATGTTTTCAGGAGGATTCTTGCTAAGACTTCAGAGATGGTGAAACTGCCTTTGTTTTGTTTAATAGTGTTAGAAACAGAGATAAGTGCTGATTCAAGGCATTTGCGTCTACGCAGTTGAACCGGCGATCCAGTTTACACTAGAAGAAGAGTCCAATGACAAACTACCCTTTCTAGACGTCCTCATCCACAAAGTAGATAACAACCTAAGATTTCAAGTTTACCGGAAACCTACAAATAAAAATGATCTCACACACTTCTATTCCAGTCAAGATACTAAGACCAAAAGAGGCATCATCATCGGATTCTTCCTAAGAGCTTACCGAATTTGTAGTCCTGAGTTTCTTGACGAGGAATGTACATACATTCACCAAACCTTCACTGATTTACATTTTCCTTCCTTTTTCATCAAAGATTGCAAGAAAAGAGCTCTTCAGATCATTAATTCTCCACGCGTCAACACCATTCCAAACAAAGTTATAATTCTTCCCAACAGCCAGGTTGCATCCAACATTTCTAAAGTATTTGCACAAGCTAACACTAGAGTCGCCATTGCTTCCAGTACTTCTATTAAGGATCTAACCAGGACTAAATCCAAGCACCATGAACCAGTCAACGCAGGGGTCTACACTATACCCTGTGGAGGCTGCGACAGAATTTATGTAGGAGAAACAGCAAGAAACCTCGAAACACGCATCAATGAACACATTAATGCATGCAGAAACGATAACCTGATCAACGCCTGAGTACAACACCGAAATTCCAACAATCATCTCATGAAATTCAGAGACGCCCGACTAGTAATCAAAGAAACTAATTTCCGTAGACGCAAATGCCTTGAATCAGCACTTATCTCTGTTTCTAACACTATTAAACAAAACAAAGGCAGCTTCACCATCTCTGAAGTCTTAGCAAGAATCCTCCTGAAAACAGTTAACCATACCATCACATAGTCTCTCCTGCTAATTCAACACAAGCACATCGTAGATGTGGAACACTCCTACAGGCCTTCTATATTTCAACCTCCAGCAAAAATATTTGTTTAACCTATTGTTATACTACCCAAGTATTTGTTTTATCACCTTTTACTCATGTGCATATTGATTGTTCTACCTTATTGTATTACTACTACTACTTATCACTACTACCTCGACCACCACTAGTATTTCAGCTCACTTTGAGAGTATATAATAACCCACTGTGTCCATGTATCGCTTGTAACGGCTTGAGAAAGCTCCTGGAGAGCGAAACGTTGCCACAATAAAATGTCACATTAGTTGCATTTGTGTCCTTTTATTTGCCTCAGACTTTACTCTGTTGACTACTACTCTTTGTGTTCTACTTGTTAGGAAATTATAGATCCATCTACCCACTTTTCCTGCTATTCCTTTATCACGCATTTTGTGTGCTATCACACCATGGTCACACTTGTCAAAGGCTTTTGCAAAGTCTGTGTATATAACATCTGCATTTTGTTTGTCTTCTAGAGCAATTGTAATTGATGGGTATCTAGATGAGTGGCGATCTTGCTACTTAGAACCCTTTCAAAGATTTTTATGATATGGAATGTTAGCGCTTTTGGTCTGTAGTTTTTTGCCAATGCTTTACTGCCCCCTTTGTGGAGTGGGGCTATGTCTGTTGTTTTTAGTAACTGCGGGACGATCCCAGTGTCCATGCTCCATTTCCATAGGATGTTAAAAGCATGTGATAGAGGCTTCTTGCAGTTCTTGATGAACACGGAGTTGTGAATGAATGGTTCAGAGAACCGACGAGTTGGTAAATTAGACACATATGCAACACTTGGGTATCTTTATTGAGGAAACGTTTCGCCACACAGTGGCTTCACCAGTCCATACAAAGGAGAATCGTGAAGAATAGGAGGAGTGTGAGGTTGTCAGTCCCTCAATCTTGAGTCGATGTTGTCAGTCCATCAATCTTGAATAGAATAACAGCATATGAGCAAGGGAGCTTATATACTGAGAAGAGAGGTGCAGCAGTTGTAGGAGGTGTCACATTTGTTCAATTGGAAGTAGATCGTGCCAACAGGAATATAAGCTTCCTCTGCTCAATGCTGTTATTCTATGTAAGATTGATGGAACTGAAATCGACTTAAGATTGAGGACTGCAACCTCACACTCCCTATTACTTGATTCTCTTTGAGGACTCGATGTCAGTCCATCAATCTTTAATAGAATCAGCATATGAGCAAGGGAAGCTTAAATACCATGAGACACGGAGATTCCAGCAGTTGAGGCAGAATGTACATTTGTATCAATGTGGATTCAGCATGATCTGCAGGTATAAGTCTCTGCTCATATGTGTTATTCTATTACAAGATTGATGGACTGACAACATCGACTTAAGATTGAGGACTGACAACCTCACACTCCTATTTTCACGATTCTCCTTTGTATGGACTGATGAGCCACTGTGTGCAAACTTCCTCAATAGTACCAAGTGTTGCATATGTCTAATTTACCATGAACACGGAGTTCCATGAGTCTGGGCCTGGGGCCCAGAAAATTAAGTATGGTATTAATCGGAGGATTCAGCATGAAAATCGCTGGTATGTGGGATATCGCAATATTTTGTGCATAAATTAACAAATTATAATGTAAAGAAAATGTACCATATTTATTTAAAGATTTTAGGTGAAATACATTAAGGATGATCAATTTATATTGAAATATGCATATGATCATTTCAATATGCCTCATGTACAAGTGTATTTGCTAATAAAACAATGTGGAAGAAGACCCGGGCCAGATGTACCGGCGAATCTACTAATACAAGCATCCGGGACAGAGCAATATACACATACATTCCACTGCTGACCTTGCCACTGGCAAGTCACAGTCGCTCCAGTACATCAAAAAGTATCCCTTCGATCCCCGTTGGGAAGGGGAATCTATGCTTGCTCATCGTGTAAAGATAAAGCCTACAAATGGTGTTATCAACGACTCCACCAAACTAGCCCTTGCTTCAGCTGTAAAGACCTGCTTTCAGGTTAAATTTACAGCTATCCTCTGCACTGACGACATTGAAGCTTCAAAACTGACCGATGACACCGCTGTGAAGACACTAAATGACCGACAGTTCACCATCTCCCCTTCACCTTCACTGTTGGCGAAACGTTCTGTTTTTATGAAACGACTGGACAAGATTATAATAACCCAATCGACAGATGACCTGAAGACATCAATTGAAGAACAAAACTCCTGGGCTTCGATTGATAACATTACAAAGATCCCAACTGCAACATTCATGATCAAAGTCACCTTCACAGACATCGATATGGCAAATAGAGCACTGTCAGATGGCCTAGCTATCTCATAATACCACATACATCCACGACAAATAGAACCAGAACGTTTCGCCCACGTCTCTCTATGCTGGAACTGCTACTCATACCTTCATTCAACGACCGAATGCCCTATTAAAGATAAGAAATTCTGTCCCAATTGCAACAAAGAAGGACATGATTTCAAAACCTGTCCCACCACCAATGCCACTCCTACCTGCCTCAACTGTAAGGGCACTCACCATACCCTTACCGCCAAATGTCCTCTTAGGAAGGAAATACTGAATAAGAAACTCAAAGAAGAAGCAAAGAAAAACAGCCAAAAATCGCCGAGTTTGTTGGCCTTTCAGCAGAGGAAGAAACGACAGGTGAGTCCTTGCATGAATTATATACAGATTTAAAAGCGTTGGCTGTGAACTGTACCTTTGGGGGACAATTTGACCCCAGAGTGAGGGACCAGTTGTTTATGGCGGTGGTGGATGAAGTGTATTTTCTTCACCTAGTTGCAGAAAATTTGGATTTGCAAAGTGTGCAGTCTGCAAAACTATTTGACAAACTTTTGAACTTGGAACAGGCATTTGTTACAGATCAGAACTCTGCTCCTGCGGTACAAGTGATTAATGCTGTGAAATGTAAACATTGTGAGTTCAATGGTAAATTAGACACATATGCAACACTTGGGTATCTTTATTGAGAAAACGTTTCGCCACACAGTGGCTTCATCAGTCCATACAAAGGAGAATCGTGAAGAACAGGAGGAGTGTGAGGTTGTCAGTCCCTCAATCTTGAGTCGATGTTGTCAGTCCATCAATCTTGAATAGAGTAACAGCATATGAGCAGAGGAAGCTTATATACTGTAGACAGGAGAGGTGCAGCAGTTGTAGGAGGTGTCACATTTGTTCAATGTGGAAGTAGGTCGTGCCCAAGGAATAGGCAAGCGAAGAAATCCCTGTATTAAGATACCAAGATGTTGCAGTGTCAGACAGGATGTGAATGAATGGTTCAGAGAACCGACGAGTTGGTAAATTAGACACATATGCAACACTTGGGTATCTTTATTGAGAAAACGTTTCGCCACACAGTGGCTTCATCAGACCATACAAAGGAGAATCGTGAAGAACAGGAGGAGTGTGAGGTTGTCAGTCCCTCAATCTTGAGTCGATGTTGTCAGTCCATTCACATTGTGAGTTCAAGCACAGTAGTAGTACTTGTAGATTTAAAGACTTTTTCTGTAATAAGTGTCATAAGAAAGGCCACTTGAGAAGAGTGTGTAGAGAGAAATCTTCAAAAGTCTCCTAAGGCTGTATCAAATTCGAGTATTGACAAAAACAGGTCAGCAAGGACACAGCAGTCACCTAGATATCCTAGAACAAAGTCAATTAAGGTGCTGGATGGCGGTGATAGTTCAGAGGATGAGGAAGTGATGAGCTTATATGCCTTAGAGGATAGAGTGTTTTCCATGAAGGCAGAGAAATATGGGTTTATCATTAACAATAAAAAGGTACCTTTTGAGATTGACAGTGGGGCGTCCGAATCTCGACTTTATCCAAAGACTGGGTAGAGGCAATAAAGGGCACATTGAACAATGTTCTAGGATTGTAACTGCATATGATAATTGGAAAATAAACCTTCTGGGACAGGTGGTTTTGCCGGTAAGATATAAATTAGAGGTGTCACAAGTGTTTTATGTAGTGAAATCCAATAATAGTAACTTGTGTGGGAAAGACCTCATTAAAAAGGTAGGGATTTTTACCTTGCTGGATTGGATGAATCTACCAAAATTAACAAACTAGACAGTGCTGAAGAAATGTTAGATAATTTTAGGGTAGATTCTAGTAAACCTATCTCCAGCTTTGTGGCCAAAATTCATGTGAAAAGTGATGCTGTTCCTAAGTTTGTGAAGGCAAGGCCAGTACCATTTTTTCACAAAGAGATGATTGAGAAAGAATTAGAAAAACTAGTGCAGAAAGGCATTATTGAGCCTATATCGCATAGTGAATGGTCTGTACCTATTGTACCAGTATTAAAGGCTGACTCTAAGTCTATGAGAATATGTGGGGATTTTAAATATGTAAATCAACAAATTCATTGTGAAAGATATCCTTTACCCAGGATTGAGGAATTATTGTCTGTAGTGGGTAAAGGTAAAATATTTACAAAATTAGATTTAAAGGATGCTTATTTACAGATACCTGTATTATTATTATTATTATTATTATTATAATCAAAAGAAGCGCTAAACCACAAGGGTTATACAGCGCGGACAGATACCTGTAGATGAGAGGAGCCAACATCTTTTAGTAATTAATACTCACAGGGGACTTTTTAAATACGTATAAGAGATTACCGTTTGGAATTTCCTCATCTGGTATTTTCCAGAAATTTATTTCCCAATTGTTTGTTAACCTGGATGGGGTTGCATCCTATTTAGATGATATCATAATATGTGGTGCCACAGATGAGCATGATGTTAGACTCAGGCAGGTGTTGAGTATTTTACAAGAGCATAATGTAGTACTGAATAAGGATACGTCAGTGTTGAAAACCAGATCTATTAAATATCTGGGGTATGAACACTGTACTTGGTATTAGAATGTTAAGAAATGAACCAGACACTGTCACAATGAATCTTACTAAATGTCTAGAAGTAAATACTCACAGATCTAAATGGATTGTGAAAACATGCAATTACATTAAGTTTTACAACCTGCATGAATTGTATCACTGTAGCCAACAAGAGCATTTCACCCCTCCATGGAAGATGTGTTCATTTAATATCACATACCTGTAAGTCCCTCCCAAGAAGCTCATTGCTAGTAATCCCTTCCTTAAATCACTTGTTAAAGCAACTGCTCAAGAAGAAATTTCTCGCCTAGCTGGTAGTAATAAGTTATCTCAAGTTATATACACTGATGGATCTAAACAGGAGTTTTCTGGCAGGGCTGCATCTGCTCTGGTTGCCACCTCCCTAGTTAAGAACAATAATATTTTTTTTGAACTAGGCATAAGAATTAACAACTGGGCGTCTACACGGCAAACTGAATTGTTTGCAATCCTAATGGCACTAAAGCTAACTTATGACACTGAGCTTGACTCTATCATCATTACTGATTCCATGTCATCATTGAAGGCTCTTGACTCATATAATGACTTTAACAGCATGCTCATTGGAGAAGCCAGGTATAGATACTCAAAAATCCGGGACAAAGGAATTAATGTACATTTGCTATGGATTCCGTCACACATTGGATTACTCCTTCATGATAAAGTTGATATGTTAGCCAAGAAGAGCACCCAGAAGGAGAATGTAGAATATAACTTTGGTATATCTGTGTCTAGCATTAGGAATAATATTAGGAGAGAAATAAATAATGAAAATGATAGTTATAGGAATGCAGTTAGAAGCCTGAGTTGATCTATAACCCACTATGATAACATGAACGTAGATAAGTATGTTTATGGAGCAACTTGCAATGTGAACAGACTGACTGATGTTGTAGTGGCCAGGGTTAGGCTTGGCTACAAGTACTTCTGGCAGTTTGGGAGATACACAGATGATGATCAAACTAAATGCAAATTATGTGATCAGGCATTTGGTCACTGTCTTGAACACTATGTGCTGAATTGTCCACTTATTGAGGAATATAGAGATAGACAGTATAATAACCTATGTGACATGTCAAGATATCTTATTGGTGAAGGTATGATACCATTTATACTAAGCAAATTTCCTAAATTTGTTTGTAACAGATAAGTGAACTGTAGATATAAATCCAAATTAATTTCCATGAACGTGCCTATCTGTGCTCATGATAATGCGAGCACAGATGGGCATGTTTGTGGAGCAACTTGCAATGTGAAAAGACTGACTGATGTTGTAGTGGCCAGGCTTAGGCTTGGCTACAAGTACTTCTGACAGTTTGGGAGACACAGATGATGATCAAACTAAATGCAAATTATGTGATCAGGCATATGGTCACTGTCTTGAACACTACCTGGAGTCTACCTGGAGAGAATTCCAGGGGTCAACGCCCCCGCGGCCCGGTCCGTGACCAGGCCTCCTGTTGACCAGAGCCTGATCAACCAGGCTGTTACTGCTGGCCGCACGCAGTCCAACGTACGAACCACAGCCCGGCTGGTCAGGTACCGACTTTAGGTGCCTGTCCAGTGCCTGCTTGAAGACAGCCAGGGGTTTGTTGGTAATCCCCTGATGTATGCTGGGAGGCAGTTGAACAATCTTGGGCCCTGACACTTATTGTGTTGTCCCTCAACGTGCTAGTGGCACCCCTGCTCTTCATTGGGGATGTTACATCGCCTGCCGAGTCTTTTGCTTTCGTAGGGAGTGATTTTTGTGTGCAAGTTTGGTACTAAGCCCTCGAGAATTTTCCATGTGTATATAATAATGTATCTCTCCAGCCTGCGTTCTAGAGAGTACAGGTTTAGGAACTTCAAGCGTTCCCAGTAGTTGAGGTGGTTTATCGCACTTATGCGTGTGGTGAAGGTTCTCTGCACATTTTCAAGGTCAGCAATTTCACCCGCCTTGAAAGGTGCCGTTAGTGTGCAGCAATATTCCAACCTAGATAGAACAAGCGATCTGTAAAGTGTCAACATGGGCTTGGCATCCCTGGTTTTGAAGGTTCTCATTATCCATCCTGTCATTTTTCGAGCAGATGCAATTGCTACTTTGTTATGGTCCTTGAAGGTGAGATCCTCTGACATGATCACTCCCAGGTCTTTGACATTAGTTTTTCGCTCTATTGTGTGGTTGGAATTAGTTTTGTACTCGAAGATATTTTAATTTCTTCACGTTTTCCGTATCTGAGTAATTGAAATTTCTCATCATTGAACTTCATATTGTTTTCTGCAGCCCATTTAAAGATTTGGTTTATGTCTGCTTGGAGTCTAGCCGTGTCTTCAACGGTGGACACTGTCATACAGATTCGGGTGTCATCTGCAAAGGAAGACACAGCACTGTGGCTTATATCCCTGTCGATATCTGATATGAGGATGAGGAATAGGATGGGAGCAAGTACTGTGCCTTGTGGAACAGAGCTTTTCACAGTAGCTGCCTCAGACTTTACTCTGTTGACTACTATTCTTTGTGTTCTACATGTTAGGAAATTATAGATCCATCTACCAACTTTTCCTGTTATTCCTTTATCACGCATTTTGTGTGCTATTACACCATGGTCACACTTGTCAAAGGCTTTTGAAAAATCTGTGTATATAATCCAGGTAGACTCCAGGTAGATAACATCTGCATTCTGTTTATCTTCTAGAGCATCCAGGACCTTGTCGTAGTGGTTAAATGCTTAATTGTCCACTTATTGAGGAATATAGAGATAAACAGTATAATAACCTATGTGACATGTCAAGATATCTTATTCATGAAATAAGATGCCAGTTGTACTAAGCAAATTTCCTAAATTTGCTTGTAACAGATAATTGAAATGTAGATATAAACCCAAATGTACAATTGTTAACCCCTTTGGGGCCTAGTGCCTAGGCCTTTTGTGTATCCATATGCTCTTGCGCTACCGTCCACAGGATGGATATGGGGTGCACAATAAACTAGCCATTTCGGTGGCAAAATCTAAAAAAAAAATGGGGTATGAAATTTCAGGGGAAGGTATTAAACCTTCTTCTCAGAAGGTGGAGGCTCTTGTGAATTTACCTTCACCTACGTCCGTAGGAGAAGTTCAGTCCTTTGTGGGGATGGTGACATATTATTGTAAATTCATTCCTCTTTAAGGGGCTCCTTGACGTGGTAAGAGGCTATCGGTCTGAGGAATTGGACCTTTGGTCTTCTTCCTCAGACCGAACCTAATACCCCAATCCCCCTCCCTTTCCCATCTCCCCATCCTCCCTTTCCCTTTCCTCCTCCTCCTCCTCATCCCTCCCTTATTTCCTTCCCAGTTTTACCCTGGGAGCTTCTCTCCTCAGGCATTCTAGTTCCTAGGTAGGGGAAGGGTATCGTAGTCCATCCCATTCTGTTGAGGTCCTTGGCGGTGGTGTAGTTTGCCGTGGAATCTGGATCGCCTGGGGATGTCCCGATCCTCTCCGGTCACCCGGGGTGGCTTTGGGTATCTTTCGGGCGACGGGTATATCTCTGGAGGCCACTTTTCGATTCCGGGGTGGTGGCCGAAGGCGGTATGCTGTGGCGGATATCCGGCCGCCCTCTCTTTGTCGCCGAGATGGCTCGGTGGATGTGAGGTTGC